>RJWM01008171.1:0-63167 GCA_004363535.1 Dasyprocta punctata | reverse complement strand
AAAAGTAGGCCTACACCCAGACATATAATAATCAAGATTCCAGAAATTCAACACAAAAATAAAATATTAAAAGCTATTAGAGAAAAGGGATAGATTACCTACAAAGGAAGGCCCATCAGAATCACGACAGACTTCTCAACACAAATCATCAGGTCAAGAAGAGCCTGGAGTGAAATATTTCAAGCCCTGAAGAAAAATAACTTTCAACCCAAACTGATGTACCCTGCAAAATTATCTTTTAAAATCGACAGAGAAGCAAGATACTTCCACGACAAAGAACAACTAAAAGAATTTATGACAACCAAGCCAACCCTACAAAGAATACTGAAGGACATTCTAGAGAGAGATAAAGAAGTCCACTGCTCCAGAAACAGCAACAGAGAGATACCACCGAGCAGGGCAGACAAATGCATAACCCATCAATGGGAGTTAAGTCCAGTATTGTTTTCAATGAGCTGCTTAGTTTAATCCTATTCTACCTCAACCGGCCTAATTTTTTCATACATGATGACAAAGACAGCTATCTTAAAGATAACAAAATTTATAAGGGTAGCCTTCAATGATATGTGATCACCTAGCTTCAAAACCAGGTATTACTTTCGCTGTTCTGTTCTGAGGGATTTTAACTTATCTTAGTGTGTTTGCGTTACAACAGATGATATAGGCAACTGCCTTGAAGCTAATATGAGGCTTATAGAAATCAACGTTGCATTACTATGTATTGCCTCCATTACCTTATTTGTTATTGGTTTTATTCAATACTATTTTGTTTGACTATACTTGGCCAATTGGTAAGGGCATTTAGTTTGAAGACAATAAGAGGTATTACAAAGGCAACTGAGGAAGGAAGCTATGGAAAAAAGACATAGTTTTATATGAGGGTATTCATGAGATAGTTTAAAAGTCTATACTACTAAATGCATTAACTGGTGAGAGAGAACAGTTGATATTCATATGATCAGATCAATCCTACCTGTCTTTATCTGTCAATCTGAACAGCCCCCTTAATGGTAATAATACACAATGTTGCAACCACTGTAAAATTCCAACCATCTAAATTCCTAAACCTATAATTTTACAGTATCGGATATGTTGTTGTTGTTTGCTGATCTCTTTAGTTTTTTGTTTCTCTTAAGTATGACCATTCTTTTATCCTTTATTGGTCTCACTATGAACTATTTAGCTTGATTATATTAGACCTGATATTATGGGTAGTTATTTCAATGATAACAAGAGGTACTCTAAGGGGAAAAGAAGAAGGGAAAAAGAAAAAGACACAAATTTATAAATATGCATAAATAAGACAGCTTAAAAAAAAGTATATTACTAAGTACATTAGCTATTTGAAAAAGAAAAATTAATATTCCTGAATTGATAAACCTTGCGTGTCTATGTCTGTCAATATAATCAACCCCTATGAAGGTAACGATATGTAATATTGTAACTACTGTCAAACTTCAACCACCTCAGAGTGTAAACCTACAATGTAATTGTATCGGATCTGTCGTTGTTGTTGTTTGTCTTTCCTGCTTTTTGTTTCTATCTTATGTATCTATTTTCTTTTAAATAAAAAAAAAAATCCATTCCCCTTGAGTGCTAGGATTACTGGTATGCACCACCATGCTTGGCTCTCAATTCAACATTTTGTGTGAGGATTTAAGACATCTCAAGTTGTGAGTCTAAACCTTCCTTTGAGAATTATATGTCTGATCCTTTCGCAGGCAGTGACCTTTGAGGATGTGACTGTGAACTTCACCAGTGAGGAGTGGGCTTTGCTGAATCCATCCCAAAAGAAGCTCTACAGAGATGTAATGGGGGAAACCTTCAGGAACATGGCTGCTATAGGTAAGGATGACATCTCTTTCTCACTTATCCTTTCAGAGAATATTGTTTGTTGCTCATCAGTGCTGTTTCATTAAAAAAAGAATGTGAAAACATTTTGAAGAATATCTCTGGCTTGGTTCCATTATACCATGAATCTAATTGAAATCTATTAATTTTTATGTAATGTTATAACAAGTCGTTATATTTCTGTGTCTACAATTTAGGAAGTACTGGGGACAACCATGAAGTTGAAAAAGAATACAAAAATTACTGGAGATATCTAAGGTAATTTGCACTCACAAGGAAAAAGGATGTTTCTCAGCAGTCAGTGTGTGAGCAGAAGCGTGACAGGCAATGAAATGAGACGAAGTTCAATTTAATGTCACAAATATTCTCCAAAGAAGTATATATGTTGAGTGTGCAAAATGTGAGAATTTATTCAAAAAATGTATGAAATTGCATTTAGATATTATATATAGATGTATATGAGAAGAATAAACTTTAAGTTTTGACAGGAACCCATCTGGAGGATATCTATGTATGCACATGAATGTAACAGACTTAGTACCTCAAAAGTGCTAACCTTTTGGCAGTATTCAAAGTACAACTGAATTCTAGTGTTTCAATATGTTTTTCAAGTCTTTGTCCAGAAAATTGAGTCCATTTTGATTTAACATTCTCACAAGATGTCCTCCAACTTTGCTGGTGGAATGCTAAGTACAGTCACTATAATAATTGATACGCAGATGTCTCTAAAAGTTGGTCAAGACATGCTTCTGTGTATATTCTCAGATGAGTCAAAATACTCATTTAATTCACATGCATGAATACCCATATGCAATGTAGGCTAATTTATAACAAGTGGGCCTTTTAATCAGCTTAGATATCTGTCACTGACTGAATGGATAAGGAAAATTGTTGAGGGGTTCCATGTAATTATACATTTTTGTAAACCCAGAACTCTGGGAAACAGAATCTTCAGAATTGCAAGTTGAAATTCTGCCTGAACATCTTAATAATCAATGAGAATCTCTTGATATGAGAAATAAAAAGCTGGAGATTTTGTGCTAAGATCTGTGTTTCATTCCCAGCACCAAACAGAAAAAGGAAATGTGCTACTTAGTCAGCTAAAAAAGATAGATAATGTCATGTCCATTGACAAAAAGAAAGAGAGATGGGTCTTTCTCCCATAATGTTAAGTGAAATAACTCAGATGCGAAATGTGAGATGTCACAAACTTTCTCATATATGAGAAGCCATAATTATAAGTTAGAGAGTAAAATAAAGGAGAGTTGATAGCAAAAGGAAAGATTGACTTTTTCGGGGTGGAAAAGACAACCAGGGTAAGACAGAAAGGAGAGAGTAATGGGGGAAATGGTATCAAAATGATCAATATGTGATACACATATATACCCATTACCTGAAATGAGCATAAATATTCTGTATTTCAAATCTACCAACTTTAACATTGCCAAATGAAAACCACTCTTTTGGAAATTGCTGTTTTTGAACGTATCCTGCAAGGCACTCAGTTAATTCATTGTCAAAATTTCTTAGCAGGCATCAAAATAGAACTTGTTCTGGTAAATCATTAATATGGAGACCCATTTTAATACCATGTTTTTTCTTTACAGAAATGAAGAGGTAGACAGATGCTATCGACATGAAGCTTGGAATCAGTATAAAGAAGTATTCCTTTGTACTCCAGATGCTAACGTGGATGCAAAAGAAGCTGACACACACAAACATATTCAGATCCATGAAAGAAATTGCACTGGAGGGAAACCCTGTGTATGTAAGCAAAGTGGCAAAGCTTTCAAATGGCACAGTAATTGTGAAAGATATGAAAGAACTCACCCTGGGGAGAAATGCTATATATGCAAGCAATGTGGGAAAGCTTTCAGCACACGTGGAAATTGTACAATACATGAAAGAATTCATACTGGGGAGAAACCTTATGTATGTAAGCAGTGTGGAAAAGCTTTTACCACACGTGGAAATTGTCAAATACATGAGAGACTTCACAGGGAAAAACACTATGTGTGTAGTCAATGTGGGAAACTTTTCAGGACTCGTGGTGATTGTCAAAGACATGAAAGGAGCCACAGAGGTGAGAAACCCTATATATGTAAGCAATGTGGGAAAGCTTTTAGGAGAAGCAGTACTTGTCGAACACATGAAAGAATTCACACAGGGGAGAAACCCTATGTATGTAAGCAGTGTGGAAAAGCTTTCAGCAGGTGCAGTGAATGTAAAACACATGAAAGAAGTCACACAGGGGAGAAATATGTATGTAAGCAATGTGGGAAAGCTTTCACTACACAGAGATATTGTCAGAGACATGAAATAATTCATACTGGGGAGAAACCCTATGTATGTAAGCAATGTGGGAAAGCTTTCAGCAGAAGTTTTGATTGTCGAAGACATGAAAGAACTCACACTGGGGAGAAACCCTATGTATGTAAGCAATGTGGAAAAGCTTTCACCACACAGGGATATTGTAAAATACATGAAAGAATTCACACTGGGGAGAAACGCTACATATGTAAGCAATGTGGGGAAGCTTTCATAAGTTACAGTGAATGTAAAACACATGAAAGAACACACACAAGGGAGAAACCCTATGTATGTAACCAATGTGGGAAAGCTTTCAGTAGGTCCAGTGAATGTAAAATACATGAAAAAACTCACACAGGGGAGAAACCTTATATCTGTAAGCAGTGTGGGAAAGCTTTCAGCAGAAGCACTTACTGTCGAAAACATGAAAGAACTCATACTGAGGAAAAACCCTATGTATGTAAGCAATGTGAAAAAACTTTCACTACACACAGATCTTGTCAAATACATGAAAGACTTCACACAGGGGAGAAACCCTATGTATGTAAGCAATGTGGGAAAGCTTTCAGCAGGCCCAGTGAATGTAAAATACATGAAAAAACTCATACAGGGGAGAAACCATATATCTGTAAGCAGTGTGGGAAAGCTTTCAGCAGAAATACTTACTGTCAAAGCCATGAAAGAACTCACACTGGGGAGAAACCCTATGTATGTAAGCAGTGTGGGAAAACTTTCACTACACACAGATCTTGTCAAATACATGAAAGACTTCACACTGGGGAGAAACCCTATATATGTACGCAATGTGGGAAAGCTTTCAGTAGGCCCAGTGACTGCAAAATACATGAAAAAACTCACACAGGGGAGAAACCCTATGTATGTAAGCAATGTGGGAAGGCTTTCAGCAGAAACTCTCACTGTCAAAAACATGAAAGAACTCACAGTGGGGAGAAACGCTATGTATGTAAGCATTGCGGGCAAGCTTTCATGAGTTACAGTGAATATAAAACACATGAAAGAACACACAAAAGGGAGAATCCATATTTATGTAAGCAATGTGGGAAAGCTTTTAGCACACGTGGAAATTGTCAAAAACATGAAAGAATTCACTCTGGAGAGAAACCCTATGTATGTAAGCAATGTGGGAAAGCTTTTACCAAACGTGAATCTTGTCAAAATCATGAAAGAATTCACACTGGCGAGAAACCTTATGTATGTAAGCAATGTGGGAAAGCTTTTGCGAAACGTGAATCTTGTCAAAATCATGAAAGAATTCACACTGGAGGGAAACCTTATGTATGTAAGCAGTGTGGGAAAACTTTTATCAAACGTGAATCTTGTCAAAATCATGAAAGAATTCACACTGGGGAGAAGCTCTATGTATGTAAGCAATGTGGGAAAGCTTTCACCACAAAGGCATCATATCAAATACATGAAAGAATTCACACTGGGGAGAAGCCTTATGTATGTAAGCATTGTGGGAAAGCTTTTACCACTCATGGAAATTGTCAAATACATGAAAGAATTCACACTGGGGAGAAACCCTATATATGTAAGCAATGTGGGAAAGCTTTTACCACAAAGGCATCTCGTCAAATACATGAAAGAATTCACACTGGGGAGAAACCCTGTGTATGTAAGCAATGTGGCGAAGCTTTCAGTAGGCATAGTCAACGTAAAAGACATGAAAAAGTTCACAGTGGTGTTAATCCTGTGTATGTAAGCAATGTGGGAAAGCCTTCAGTAAGCACTGTGAATGTAACATACATAAATGAACTTACACAGGTAGAAAATCTATGTGTGTAAGTAATGTGGGAAAACACCACATAAATGAAATATTTCAAACTGGTTAAAAAAAGTCCATGTATGTGAGAAATGTGGAAAAACTTACCAGGCACAGTGAATGTAAGATACTGGAAGACTCATACAGGGGACAAACTCTATGTAAGCAATATGCAAAAGCTTTCTCCACATGCAGATCTCATTCAATTCATGAAAGAATTTACACTGAATAGATACTCTACGTAGGTACACACACTGGAAAACATTCAGCAAGCACAGTGAATGTAAAATATATAAAAGCTCACAGTGTGGATTAATCCTATGTATGGAAGCAATGTGTGAATACTTTCAGCACACATGATGATTGTCACATATGTGAAGGAACTTACTGGGCAGAAATCCTATGTAGATTCGCAATGTGGGAAAATTGCCAGTCCACACATATTGTTAAATACATGAAAGAAGTCTGACTGGAGAGAAAGTTTATATATGTAAGCCTATTTTGAAAATCCTGTGAAAATTTATCATGGAGACCAGAAGAAATAATTAATACAAAAATTGATGTCAAATTTTCTTCACTAATATTCCAGAAAATACAAATCTCAGGTGAAGCTGTGTTAAAGTACATACATTGTGTGGTTTTCAGTAAATCACTTATGCATATCCAGATTATGTATCTGTAAAGTTTAATATAGAAATGCTGAGTTGACATTATTTTGTAGTTTTGAGTGTCTCTGCTAAATCTATAGTGTCTTTTAATTAAACATGATAAATGAAGTGTACTTTTTACTTTCAGTTATGGTTGGTGTCTGCATAGTTAATGTTATATCTTTGAAATTGGGAGATATAGCCCACTAAAAATACTAAATTTTTATATTGCTTTTTGTTAATTGTTGGGATATGGCCACTATGTTTGCCCTATATTTTTTATACCAAACATGCTTGTTTGGTATAAAAAATGATGTTTCTGAATTTGATTCCACATTTTGTATTAAGATATTTATTTTTAGAGGCTTGTGGACATGTGTTTTTAACAAAGTTTAGGTTTTTTTCACACAATTTGTAGATTAGTAAATGGTATGTTTTTTCATACCATTTGTTGTGAGAAGATACCTGCTTGTATCTTAACATTATTGTATGTTATGTCATGTACATAATGTTGCATGAATTTTTTTATGGAAACCAATATCACCCTTTAAATCATTTTTTTGTTTTCTTGCCATCAAAATTTTTGCTGTGAATTTCTCACTGCCCCTGATCAGCAGAACCATAATTTTTCTACAAATTCATATCATGAATTATAGTAATGTCTCCAGAAAGTATAAATGATGGTATGATTTAATCCATAACAACACTTTGAAAGGAATTCTTGTCAGCTGTGGAGCTGTTTTGGGAAGAATGGTTACTATTGAATGTACAAGGTGAATTCAAATTTATTCTATTTCCTAATGCTGTGATGCCATTCTGTCTTTGGTGATCATTACTGTTTTTATCTAATTCTCTGAACTAATGGTGTGAAGAAAACTTAACTCATGTGAGGTATCAGTCAGTTTGGTAAAAAGGAATTTATGAAGTTATAATTGATTGTTTTTCCTTTTACCAATTTTTGAGACAAATTTCTGCAATGCCATTTCTCATTGTTCATATGGACCACTGCCTGATGTTTGCAGTGTGTGCCAGCTGCCTTCAAACACATACGCTAGGCCATGGTGTGTGTATGACTGATTTTAGTGAACATCCTAGGTCAGGTGTTATTTTAACCACTTGATTCTTGTATTGAATACATTTGATAAAATTACCATTTTGTATTTCCTAATATAGTATTTTATATAAATTAACAAAAACTGTGCAATTTTCAGTCATCCCGTATTTTAAAAATTGGGCTGGTAAGTGATTTATGTATCCACGTCTAAGCCAAATGTGACACCTTTAGTCCCAGCAGCAGGAGAGGCTGAGATGGTATGATTATGGGATTGAAGCTAACTTTGGTGGCAGCTTACCTAGATGCCTCAGCAAGCTATGAAGCAGTTGTCTTTATACCTGCGTTTGAAGTTTAAGGAAAGAACCAATTTGAGGTCAAGAACATAAACATAGGATAGGATTAAAAGATAACTATTGCAAATCGCTACGATTTTGTTTTTCAGGAAATATATTTTATGGTAATATTTGTGCAACAGTCACTATATGTCTGTATCAAAGCAAAATATAAATAATGAAACATGAATGAGTGAAGAACCTCAAGTTCTGAATGTGGATGTTAAAAACTTTGCTGTCTCAGTGCTGATGATGGTGTTTTGGGTAGAAAATAAGATTGGATGGCATGGCAAAGTAATAGGTTTATATAAAATTTTAAAATGTCTGCACAAACGTGGAAGCAATCCAACAACAAAGAAGCATGAAGAAATAACCTACAGAATGGAAAAAATTTGCCTGATACTCTGTGAGATCTGCCATCTAAAAACAAAACCAAACCAACCAACCAAACAAACAAAAAAGAAAGTGAAGTGAATACACTATTTGTCAGAATAGATACAAGCTGCCAATAAATACCTGAAAAACTGTTGAGCATTTTTGCCCAATATGGAAATACAAATTGGAGCATCATCTCATTCCAGACAAAACACATCACCACAAACTCAAAACATAGTTCATGAGGCTGTAGCAGGAAAAGGAACCATTCAACATCATGAGTGGGAGTGTAAGTAGTTCAACTAGTAGCAAAGTCAGTGTGCAACATATTAAAAACACTACAAATAGTAATTCCATTCAGTGTAGTGCTTCCTTTTGTTGGGATCTGCCAAAGAATTAAAGACCATATTTCAGTCACCCATGTATATTCTTGTTTATTGCAGTAATACTCACTTTTTCTGTGGGGCAACAGCAGTTAGCACTGCTCTATCAGCCACCAGATACCATGGATACAGTATTCTTCAGTGTACTTCACGTAATAAATTATATGTGATGCCTTATTGTGAAACGGGCTCAACGTTAGATTTTTCTAGTGTACTATAGGTCAACATAAGCATAATAAGCTTGTAAATGTAGCAAGGGTGTCACTGTTACGTTCATTAGATTTAGTGTGTTAAATGTATATTCAGCATATTTAAATTTGACACTTTTGGTTGTTGCAATATTTACACTTTGTACCTCAAGGAACATCTGTAGCCACTTCCCATTCATTGAGATTGTGGTGTGTATAACACCAGCCTCATTACATTCTCTCCTGGGTTCAGTGCTGTTAGTCACTGTACTGCTGTGAAACACATGTATATAAAAGCTTTTTTCTACTTTCCTTATAAAAGGGTTTTTAAATTTCCTTGTATAATCAGATGATGAATACCTCTGTAGTGGGTGTATAAGTTCTTAAAATTGGGAACCACTGAATGCTTAAATGAAGCTAGAAGGTTAAGAACAACTAGAAGCAATAAAATAAGCACAGTCTAAGAGGAAAGACTTTGAACTCCAATAAAATAAGCCTAGTAAAGATCTGCGTTCAAAGATTGATCATTCAAGTCTGATGTTCTTGAGTGATGACAGCACCAAACGTCACATGTGTTTAAGACAGTTCAAGATGCAGAACTTCTCGTTTCCACTTTGTATTTTTGGTACACCAATGCCAAGTCCTCTTGCAAGACAACACTTTTTCTCATAACAGTTATTTCCCACTCAGATAATGGCCCATATATCAATATTTTCTCTAGAAGGACACACACAGACATGCAGGTTTTATGCAATATCTTCATCAAGTCATGCTGATGACAAGATTAACAATCCAAAACCAATATAATCATAGTAAAATTTGTATTAATGCATGTCTGTAGTGTATCTTTACATTGGTTGTCAGAATGTTGTACATATATACAGCACATCTCAACTCTTTATTTCACCTTTCCATCTCCTCCACCTTTCATCATTTCTTTATCCTGTTTCCATTTGTAAAATATCTGTTTCCAATTGTAGATCTTTATTTTTTGTTATAAAAGTAGAATTAAAGAGACTACCTTTGATAGTACATTTGATCATCTACACATAGCAGCTTCCTAAATATACAAATGTATAAGGATTTCAGCATTCCTTGTATGTTTCTAAAGAAAATCCACAGAATATGATTCCAATGAGAAAAATCCCAAATGATGGAGATGAGGCCACAGTGGGACCCTGGAAATGGAGAGCCACAATTGTGCAGCACAAGCGTGCAATGATCACAAGTGTATGAGTTCAATTCTTAAAAACATCGGATTCATCTACCAAAATCTTTGATGAAGGACTTCTTGGGTTTGGGGGCACAATTTTTGCTCTAGTATATCCAGTAGGCGAGTTGAGGGATGTGACAGCAGCTAGGGTCATCATAGTTCCTCTATCGACATGCATATTCTAACAGTTTAGTCAGATCTAATATTAAAAATTTCAAATCCTAAAATGACAAGGTTCAAATCATGCCATTCTCAGTAGCGTGATGAAATCTCATGCCACTCTGGTCCACCATTTATCTCAATGGATCTTGCTGCGGTCCAGCCGGGCTAGGTCCACAGAGTCCCCGAAGGTGGGCTGAGCGTCGGCGTGTGGATAACAGACACACAAACAACTCAGAGACTGTGTGAATCTGCTTCGTTTATTGTAAGTTCAAACAAGATGTTATATACCCTTTTTTGGCCAGGGTCAGAAGTTTAGATAAGAAAAAAAAAAAAAAGAAAAGCAACGGATGTCTCTATGATAACATGGTTTCTATAGTTATATGATTAGTTAGCATAGGCATAAAATTTATACCTAGTTAAAAGCCTAGAAGTGTGTTTGTACTATTAACAAGTGCTCTCTAATGGTGTCCTTATCTAAAAGCCTATAAAACATAAGAGTATACTTAGCCCTAAATTAACCCCGTTATCTCCCCATGATGTTCCTGCAGTTGCAAGAATGTGTTATCTATCTCATCTCTATAGCAATATATCGGCCTCTCTGTAGGGAGGCTCCCAGACAGCCCCAGCCAACTGATCGTTATCATTATCTTTAAGGGCTCCCAAACTTCTGGTCTGATCTTAATCTCGTTAGTCCTATTCAAATGTCAGATCAATATACCATCAATTGTAAGAAAAAACATTTCATTGATTATCCCTTTGTTCTTAGGGAGTTTCTATAGTTTGTTTACTAATTTGGTGCACAGGAAAGAAAATAGAAGAAATCCTCCCAATTGGATCAGGGCACAAGTCAACATTATAGTTCCCCAGAAACGTTAACCCATTCCCACAAAGCCAATTTTTATGCTGCGGCCTTTTCTTAGAAGACGTCCTCCTTGAAGATCTAACTTCTTCCATGTTTGGACCTTGTCAACAGAACATGGCTAGAGAAGGACGCGGCAGATCTCATCATATCACAGTTGTGTGATGTCACCCCATGAAAAGAAGGATGAGTACAATAACCAGGGCAGCATTCACTTGGCTCTAGTTACACTATGATTTTAATAAACATTTCTGTATTAAGTAATATCAATATCTACCTGTGCCTAATTAATGAATTAAGTATTTTCATATATGTGTATGTATATAAAATGCTATATGTGTGTATGTATGTGTGTGTTTTATTTCTAACTTCTGTTGGAAGTGTACATTGGGCACATGGAATCTTATGTCCCTCAGATAAGGGGGCATTATGCTTTTATTTTAATAGAGTTTCATGACTCCGTGTCTGCCATGACACAACACAGGAAAAGTCAGAAGTAGTCTGAAGAAGTCACATGACTGACTAGCTTGCCAAATGATAAAAAGCATGTACATTGCCCAAGAACAACTATAACTACTACTTAAGATTAACACGGATTCTTAAAAACTGTCTATCTTTGTCCCAGGACAATACCTTGGTTTCAGATGGGGTGTGACTGAACCTGAGAAGGAATAAACCTGGAACAGGTATAAATTTATGAAAGGAAAATGCATTTTTGTACATTTTGTATATACTGTAGAAAAGACTTTGTGAGTTTATGATAATGGAGGTGAGGTAGAGAAACATTTTCAACTGATAAAGAGAATACAAACATCATGAGGCAGGCAGCACCAGGAAACAAGCATCACCTGGGACCAGGGAGAGTTCCTGCTTGAGAAGTTCTTTCCCAAAACAGTTTGATTATATATAAGTATTTCTTTGCAGACCTCTCCTTATTCTCAAAGGCATTTTTATTTGCTCGTTTTTAAAACCACATAAGGTGTCTTAGTGTTTCATTTCTCTACTCCATTGGGTAATATAAAATGAATCATACATTGTTACAATGTCATCTTCAAAGATCTAGATTCATCATTCTTGTCTTAATTTATAAACACTGATGTGATGTAACTGGATCACATCTTCAAGATGAGGCCAAACTGGAGCCGACAGAGAAAGAGCAATGAATTCCCCTTGGTGCTTTCCGGACAGCAGTCTTCCCTGTAGGCAGCCTCCACCTGGAGAGAACACCAACAGAACAAGTGCAAACAGAGAAAAGCTGCAGAGCGGTGCAGGGCTGGACATTCATGCAGGAGGCAGAAGCTATGGTTATTGAGTGCAGATTTCCTTTCTGAAGCTGTGAGCCTATTTTTCTTGGGAATTTCTACAGATGGTTTTGACTCGGGCATGCTTACATTTATGGATGTGATTCTCTAATTTGTATACATTAAATATTTGTCATCAGGCTCAAAGGTTGATTCTTTTATGTAGTTTCTGGGGCTAGGGGTGATGAATCTGACACTTTGATGAGAACCTTAAAGTGACTCCAAGTAAGGATCTTCCTCTAGTAAATATTAAGATATGGGAAGCGGCATTTTCCCACTGGGAAAAGGGAGCAGCAGGCCACGATGAGCTCTCAGAGTTAATATTTTTACTTCTTATTGCCTGATCACCATGATTCACTGTGGCATGCCCTTTCAGCAGTCAGTCTCACCCTCTACACTGAAGAGATGTTTAACTGTCTGAACGTGGATTTTTTCTTTGACCACAGGTGCAAACTGGTGGCTATTTTTCAGGTTTGATTTTTGTGTAGAATAGTGCTGCCAAAGTAATGTATTAAATGTGTTAATAATTATCATATCTTGTTTTTATGTTTTCCTATTATTTTTAGTAACATGTGTCATTGTAGCATGTGCTTGTATACTCCTGTAAATTTAGCATTCTGGGAAGCTGACAAGCAGATTGCACATTTACAAGTTTATGGCATTGTTGGACAATACAGCAACATACCAAAACACTTCTCAAAAAATATATGGCTGTGGACATGGCTATGAATATGTGCCCTGGTTCAAATCCAAAAATGAAAAATGAGGGCCGGGAGTTTGGCTCAGCAGCTTAAGTGCCTGTCTGGCAGGTGTGAGGCTGTGAGTTCAATCCCCGGTGCCACAAAAAAAAAAAAAAAAGAAAGAAAAAAAAATGGCCTAACTGGCTAAAAAGTGTGAGAAAACCTTGGCAATGAACCCAATTGCCCCATTCCACACTGCTCAAAGCTGACATTCATACTTTATCCTCTGCTAGGGGGCCATATGTGCTCTAGGCAGCCCTCCTTCTCTGAGTTCTGTTGTCTCCACAGGACATAGTGTAGAAATCTGAGCACACTTATTGCTCTATCTGCAGGAGAGAGCAGCAGGAAAGTCTGACAAAATACACTTAGAAAGTGGGTGCCTGCTCTATAAAGCCAAGAGCAAGTTCAGCTTAAAAGCAATCATCTCCAATTGTACCATTTCAGCACCCTAGTAGTAACCCTGGGGACAAAATAGTATTGCATGAGATCTGTTACTTACCTCTTAGCCAGATATGGGATCATTTTCCTATCTCCAAGGTCTTAGGTGGTGGATTTTTTTGGTACCTTGAATTGAACTCAGGACCTTATGATTTCCAGGCAGGTGATGAGCAGCTGAGCTATATCCCCAGTATGAGACAGTGAGTTTTTGATCAATAACCATTGAGCGATGCAGGTTAGCTGCATGAGCTGTGCACAGGAGAGCAGAGCATAAAGATCAGGCTGATCCATAATGTGGGGACTTCCTTTATTTTTTGTTGCCATGCTTTAGACCCAGTGTCATCTGTTGAGAAATCGCACCAGTTTCAGGCTCCCTTGCTATGTGACTTCCTTAGGATACAGGAATTGTGTAGACACAGAATCACTGTAGAAGCTAGTAAGTGTGGGGCTGGGTGCTCTGCGACAGACACAGATCTACTAGTCTGAATGTGCAGAATCCAGGGTCTTCCCATGAAACCTTCAAGGGCTGTAACCTGTGCTCTTTTCAGCTCTACCCTCAGTCCCTTCTGTGCCGCGTCCTTTTCTAGCCATGTTCTGCTGACAAAGTCCAAGCATGGAAGAAAATAGACCCATGTTCTGCTGACAAAGTCTGAACATGAAAGGAGGACATTTTCTAAGAAAAGGCCGCAGCATAAAAATTGGCTTTGTGGGAATGGGTTAACGTTTCTTGGGAACTATTGTGTTAACTTGTGCTATGATCCAGTTCGGAAAATTTCTCTTCTTTCTTTCCCATGTACAAAATCAGTAAACAAAGTACAGACTCCCTAAGAACAAAAGAATAGTTAATAAAATGTTTTTCTACAATTAATGGTGTAGTGGTCTGATACCGACTCAGACCGACAAGACCAAGGCCAGAGTAGAAGTTTGAGAGTCTTTAATGATAATAATAATGACCAGCTGGCTGGGGCTGCCTGGGAACCTCCATGCAGAGAGGCCGACATGCTACTATGTTTTGTCTTTTAAGAGAGACAAGGTAAATAACACATCCTTGCAGCCGTGAGAACATCGCAGGGGAATAGGGGGGCTAAATCATGGCTGAATATGGTCTTGTGCTTTGCAGGCTTTTAGCTAGGCTACCATAATGGAACATTTAGAACAATTTGACTCCCTATAGTACATTAGACCTCCTTAAATCAAGATTAGTATTTTAAAGCAATTATTGAGATTTTTTCCCATAGGTAAATACAGAAACTGGATTCAAACTAATTAAAAATCAATGAGTAAGCCGGGCGTGGTGGCGCACGCCTTTAATCCCAGCACTCGGGAGGCTGAGGTAGGCGGAGCATTGTGAGTTCGAGGCTGGCTTGGGCTACAACACGGCGCAAGGCCGACCTGAGCTACATAGTGCGACCCTGCCTCGAAAAACCAGGGCCGGGAGTTTGGCTCAGTGGCTTAAGCGCTTGCCCTGGCAGGCGCAAGGCTGTGAGTTCAATCCCCGGTGCCGCAAAAAAAAAAAAAAAAAAAAAAAAAAAATCAATGAGTAATCTATTAGTAGCCAAAACATGCTTCAAGGTCTTTAAGTATAAACTTTCTGCCTATGCTGACAAATCAAGTATGCTGACGAATCATGTAACCATGGAAACCATGTAACCATAGAAACACCTGTTGATCTCATTCTTGTTATCTAAACTTTCAACCCTTGTCAAAAAGAAAGTACAAATTATTCTGTTAGAGCTTGCAAAAGTAGTAGTGATAGCAGTAGTAGTAGAAAGAAGCAATAAACAAAGCAGATTCACGCAGTCTCTGAGCTGTTTGTGTGTCTGTTCTCCATGCGCCGATGCTCAGCCCACCTTCGGGGACTCTGTGGACCTAGCCCGGCTGGACTGCGGCACTTCTGGATAATGCTCTATTGAAGGGAGAATGCATAATTTACAGGTGAAAAATGTGGTTTGTTCACTGGTGAAAGGGATTTGTCCAGTGTTATGGTTTATACATTGTATCAATTCGAGAACTCTAGAAGCTTAACTAAGTGATTCAGCAGCTGTACATCCTGGAGTGTGCAGGACAAACCCTTACTGTTCTAAGATATTGTTCATTGTGTCAATTTGAGAAGGTCAGATGTTTAAGCAAGTGACTCAGGAGGGGGCCAGGGTCCTTAGTTTGCAACATTCTCAGCTTGTGCAAGAGGAAGACTCACAGATGCTACGAATGCTATACCTATCCTAAGGCAGTAGACTGCATACAACAAAAGGCAAATGAGGAAGTACTGATTGCTGGTTCTTTCCAAGCGCTCCAGCTTTTACCTTCATCTTGGATGTCATCTTCTGGCTTCTGGCACAGACTATTCGGCTTCTGTCTGGGACTCTTCAGCCTTCTGTCATAGATTATTCAGTGTTCCACCACAGACCAATCAGCCTCCAGAGGCAGACTTGCATGGGACACTGCACTAAGCTCCAGCCCTTGGACTGGACTCCACCCTCTGCATGCTCCCTCATTCGACTTTGTGGCTGACCATTGTACGCCAATCTTGTAATTGCTTATACATTTGTATATCTTGTGTTATGTCTATTTCTCTAGTAACCCTGACTGATACATTCAGGATTATTGTTATATTATTGTTGCATTATCAATTCTTGTTCCATGGATGAGTCACTGTTTTTTCTCTTCATGGGAAGTTTTTCTAAAGGAATTTATTTAAATCCAATGTTGAACTCAATAATTTTATTAAAAATCTGAAACTCAATACTTACATTATCATCAAATTATATAGACTTTTACCCTTGTTTTATGATGTTATTTGATACACATACTTCTTCAATAATGTATTTTGCATGTAAACACATGGAGGAGGTCAGGGAATATTCTTCACAGATAGAGAGTATGCTTCATTGGAATGACTTCCTATAATCCATCTGCTACAATGACAACAGCAAAAAATGCCAGATTCATGATGTTATCCCTCCTTGATACTTTCCAAATTCTCTCCATTACAATCTATATAATATTTATACTTAAGAATTGAAGGAAGGGAGCCAGGCGTGGTGGCGCACGCCTTTAATCCCAGCACTCGGGAGGCTGAGGTAGGAGGAGCGTTGTGAGTTCGAGGCCGGCTTGGGCTACGACGCGAGCACAAGGCTGGCCTGAGCTTCATAGTGCGACCCTGCCTCAAAAAAACCAGGGCCGGCTTACGCGCCTGCCCTGGCAGGTGCGAGGTTGTGAGTTCGATCCCCGGTGCCGCAAAAAAAAAAAAAAAAGAATTGAAGGAAGATTACATGTTACAGTAGTTTATTTTGTAAAAGTTAGCTCTGTATTGTAATAAACATTTATCCTGTTTCATATGCATTGTATGCATCTGAATACTAAGTCCATAAGAATGAATAATTTATATATTATGCTTTGGATCCCTGTGCTAATTTTTTTGTTTTGTTTTGTTTTGTTTGCAGCTCCGGGGATTGAACTCACAACCTCGCACCTGCCAGACAGGCGCTTAAGCCGCTGAGCCAAACTCCCAGCCCTAGTTTTTTAAGGCAGGGTCACACTATGTAGCTCAGGCCAGCCTTGTGCTAGCGTTGTAGCCCAAGCTGGCCTCAAACTCACAACGCTCCACCTACCTCAGTCTCCCTAGTGCTGGGATTAAAGGCGTGCACCACCACGCCCAGCTTCTGTGCTAATATTTTCAACTACAATCATTGACCTGTAAGTAAATTTTTCTTCTCAAACCACCCTCTCTCCTGCCTTTATTCCTTGGCTCATTGTAAGTAGTTAGGCTGATAATGGTGATCCTAATTCTTAGAGGTTAGGTATTGACTTCTAGCCCAATTTAGTAAGGTACAATTAACTTACCTTTACAGTTTGGTTATTTTAAATCATACATAAAATATTTGCACTCAGTTTAGAATAGTTTCAATCCTTCCTACTTTTGAATCCATCCATCATAAATAATTGTTTTCTTGGTCTGGAGATTTAGCTCAGCAGTTCAAGCACTTGCCTGTTAAGCATAAGGTTGTGAGTTTGATTCCCAGTACAAAAAAAAATTGTTTTCTTTAATCACTACTTCACTTCTCTGAAGCTTCATAGAGCAGTAATAAACTGGCCATCACAATAGAAAGTGTCCTCCACTATACATATGTCTATAATTGCCATTTCATATGAGGTGAATATTTCAACCCTTGCCACTGTTCTGGTCTTTGAAGTCTATTTCCAGTATTGTTTAAAAATTAAAACAATATTGTGTGCTTTATCGTTGCATTTGTTTTGATGATTTCTAAAATGCTGTTCCACAAATACCTTAAATTATTGGTCATTCAGCAATTGATGGACACTTGAATAGGTACTACTTGTTAGCTTTGATTAACAATAATGTATAAACATTCAAGAGTAAAGTTAGTATTGAATTATATCTCCATATAGTCTGTATATGTAGGAGAAGACCTGGTGAGTCTCATGAGGATTTTTATGGCTTGTAGATGAAATGTACCATGAGAAGAATATATTGAAATCTAATTCCCTTGGAGACTCTAAAGAGATGGAAATTATCTGAGCATAGTTGGTGTATTCAGGAGATAATTAGAAGTAGACATGCTGGATTGGTAAGTGTCCATGGTATTGATTAGTCAAAAAGAAAAGGCATGACCACAATACACACACACACACACACACACACACACACACACACAAAGTGTCTTTTACTATGTGATGCTGTGTGTGATCTCAGAACTGTGTCAGCAAGAAAGCTATCACCATAAAAATTAGCCCCCACTGCCATAAAAAAATGCATGCCTCTTTTCTTTCTACCTTGTGTGTGAAGTACTTTTTTTAGTTTAAGGCATGAACTGACCATATGCATGTGTTTTATTGTGGCACTTTTCCAAAATGACTTGCTCTTTACATTTGCAATAAGCGTTTGTGAGTTTTTGTTTGTTTGCTTTTTGAGGCAGGGTTTACTATGCAGGTCAGGCTGGCCTTGAACTCACTTTGTAGCCCATGATGATCTCAGACTCACAGTGATTCTCCTACCTTAGCCTAACATGTACCAGGATTAAAAATGTGTGTCATTATGCCTGACTGAAAATATCAGTTTTATTGAAAGATGCGGAAACAGACATGAGATGCATATGATGTGTATTCATTAACCACCCTTCCCCTAAAATAAAAGTGTGAAAATTAATACATAATTACTTTGGAGCTTGGGAGGTCAGAAGCTGTTCTTCTATCTCTTATGGACTGGGGGTACCAGGCCAGACTACTGCAGAAATAGGAGAGGTCACAGGTAAAAATATGAGTCAAATTTGAATGAGCATCAATATTATGAGCTTGAATCTAGAAAGCAAGTGCTTATAGATGATGAGAAAGAAAGACCTATGAGAAAAAATGAGAGATCTAGTTCATTTAGTCTGCCAAAGCTCTAGATCAGGCTTTATTATGAAGATGAACATCACAAAGAATGCAGTATTCAAATATGATTTTTACCTAGAAAATATTGAGACCTAGCACTGTATCTTAGCTGCAGAAAGCCATTGCCAACAAAATGAAAGAATAAAAGTTGAAAGTAGGACAGAAAAAAGACAGAGAGCCAGGTATGGTGATGCCTACTTCTATTCCCAGCACACAAGAGGATGAGGTAGGAGAATGGCCATGTATTCAGTGACAACCTGGTCTATGTAATGAGTATGTAATTAATTCAAGCCAGCCAAAATTGTAAAGTGAGACTATGTTTTTAAAAAGAAAAACAGAAAGTATATAAAAAGAAAAGAAAATTAATTTTGCTGCATCAAAATTGAATTAGCTAAAATTGGAGTTATGGAATGGTGTGGCAGAGAATAGCTGGTCCCCTCATGGCATCCAGGAAACAGTAACAAAAACAAGGTTATGAATGCTATATATTTTTCTAGAACATAACAAATACGACCTCCTTCCTCTGATACATCTGTGAATTACTAGACTGAGGAGATCAGAAAGTGCATGGAAATGTTAAATTCATAAGGAAAAGTCGGTTGGGGGCGGGACAAGATGGCGGAACAGTAAACAGCAGGATAAGCGGCCTCCTCGAAAGATACTGTCCAGATGCTGGAATATAGCAACATAGGGAAGACAAGAAGGAGGGAGGCAGGTCCTCTGGACCCAGAAAGAATCTAAAGTGAGAATTGAAGCCCACAGAAAGAGTAAAAAGAAACATTCAGACAAGGAAGGCGGTGACTGGTAGCGCCTCTGCCCTGAGCTGAACCCACTCTGTGAAAGGAGTTGCTGGAACCTGGGGACACATGATCAAAGTCCAGCGATGGAGGCAGCGGCAGCGACCCTGGAGACCTCTGCCCAGAGAGGCAGCATTGGAAGGGAGTGGCAGTGGACAGAGGAAGCAGACCTGGAGAACTAAACTGGCTGACAGTGAGTGTAGCAAATCCCAAACCGCTAGGAGAGCGAGGGACTGGCAGCCATTTTGGGGCTGGAGCCGATCCTGGTTGGGCACTGTCCTGTGGAGGTCGCTCTGACCAAGTCCTGGAGGGTCCTGGCAGGTGACCAGCTCAGTCTGGAGACCATGGCTCCACACGTGCCCTAAGGGTGATAGCGGAAGATTCATGGATAACCAGCCCAGGTTCCCAGGCTGCAGCCCCGCCCACACACACTGTCCCAGACATCGGGGAGCCAAGGTGGGCTGGGGAAAGGCAGTGGACAGTGCTGTAACAGTGCATCTAGTGGTAGCCATCAGATATCCACAATCAGCACTGGCTAGAAGAACCAGTCTAACTTAAAAAAATTACAGACAACACGAGTAATACCAAAATCCCCAGTACACACTTGTCCAGAACAATCCAGGAATATGTCAAGACAAAGAAGCAAAAGGCAGTCTCTGGCCTCAATCCAAGCAGAACAAATCCAGGAGAAGCAAACGCAGAAGAGGTCAGGAGTCCCACAACTAATGTCTCTGAGATGATGACAACTGAAGTAAAGAAACAACTTCATGAGGCTATAAAAGAAAATAGAACAGAAATGCTAACTTGACTAAAAGAAGAAATGAAAAACATAATAAAAGAATTGCTAGGCAACTCTAAAGGAGACATAGATGGAAAAATGGAGCATAGGAAAATGAGGGAAACCTGGAATGAACAATACAAAAAAGATTTAGAATACATGGAACAGATCCAAAGAGATTACCAGGAAATCAAAAACTCCAATGAAAGTTGGCAAAACCACCTGAAGGAAACTAAAGATAGACTTTCAAACCTTGAAGACAGGTTTGCAGCTTGTGATTGTGAAAGGAAAGATCTCTTAAAAATAACAAAGAACCTGGAAGTAACAATACAATGGCTGCAAGACAACCCAAAAAACATAACTTAAGAATAAAAGGTGTGAGTGAAAAAGCAGGGGTCAGTACAAATGAAATTAAAAGCCTATTTACAGAAATAATTTTAGAAAACTTTCCAAACATGGGAAAAGGAAGTATCTTTCAGATAAGTGAAGCATATAAAATTCCAGCTAACCATAACCAAAATAAATTTACACCCAGACATATAATAATCAAGATCCCAGAAACTCAACACAAAAACAGAATATTAAAAGCTATTAGAGAAACAAACAGATCACCTACAAAGGAAAACCCATCAGAATCACGACAGACTTCTCAACACAAACCATCAGGTCAAGAAGAGCTTGGAGTGAAGTATTTCAAGCCCTGAAAGAAAACAACTTCCAACCCAGATTGATGTACCCTGCAAAACTATCTTTCAAAATCAACGGAGAAACAAGATACTTCCACAACAAAGAACAACTGAAGGAATTTATGACAACCAAGCCAACCCTACAAAGAATACTGAAGGATATTTTAGAGAGAGATAAAATGTCCATAGCTCCAGAATCAGCGGCAGACGGATATCACTAAGTGGGGCAGACAATTGAATAATCCATCATTGGGATTTGAGCCCAGTATTGTTTTCAATGAGCTGTTTAGTTTGATCTTATTCTATCTCAACCTGACTAATTTCACTATATATGATGACATAGATAGCTATTTCAAAAGTAACAAAATATATTAGGGTAGCCTTTATTGATACTTGATCACCTTGTTATGAAACCCTGTATTGTTTTCATTGTTCTGTTTTGAGTGATTTTAACCTATTTTTGTTCATTTGATTATATTATAACAGATTATATAGGCAACTGCTTAAAAGATAATATGATGTATTATAGAAATCAAGATTGTATTACTATGTATTGCTTCCACTGTTTTATTTGTTATTGGTTTTATTCTGTACTATTTTGTTTGATTATATTAGACTCGATGGTAGGGGCAGTTATTTTGAAGATAACAAGAGGTATTACAAGGGGAAAGGAGGAAAGAAGGAAGGGAAAAGGAAAAAGACAGATTTATATGTGGGTATACATAAGATGGTTAAAATGACTATACTACTAAATGCATTAACTATTGAGAGAGAACAGTGGATACTCATATGATTAGATCAATTTTACACGTCTATATCTGTCAATCTGAGCAACCCTTTTGAAGGTAATGATATATAATGTTACAACCTTTGTCGAATTCCAATCATCTCATTTTGTAAATCTATAATGTTACAGTATCGGATTTGTTGTTGTTTGTTGGTCCCTTTCGCTTTTTGTTTCTCTTCTCTGTAACCATTGTTTTGTCTTTTATTGGTGTTATTCTGAACTATTTTGTTTGATTATATTAGGCCTGATGATATGGGCAGTTTAATTTTAAAGACAACAAGAGGTATTCTAAGGGCAAAGGAGGAAAGAAGGAAGGGAAAGGGAAAAAGACATAAATTTATAAATAGGTATACATAAGATAGTTAAAATGACTATATTACTAAATGCATTAGCTATTGAAAAAGAACAGTTAATACTCATAAGATTAGATTAATTCTACATGTCTATATCTGTTAATCTGAACAATCTCTTTGAAGGTAACGATATACAATATTACAACTACTGTCAAATTCCAATCATCTCATTTTGTAAACCTATAATGTTATTGTATTGGATTTGTTGTTGTTGTTTGTTTGTCTCTTTTGGTTTTTGTTTCTCTTCTCTGTGTCCATTTTCTCTTAAATAAAAAATAAAAATAAAATAAAGAAAGAAAGAGAAAGTCAGTTGAAACCAAACCTTTGGTACATGGCCTTTAGAAGACATTCTATATTGAAAGTGATACAGGAGAACTGTAACTCCTGCCCTGTTAGATGTCAAATGAACCAAGTTTGTCAGCATTGTTTGTCAACATTGAGGAATGAAGTTGTAAACCAAAAGAAGAAGTTAGAAAAGTGTTTTGGAAATAAGGAGAGAAAATAAAATAACTCCTGGATTTTCAGGAGGTGTCCCCATTGTGGAAGCCACAGAGGTCCATTGTCAGGGATAGTTTATATAGCAAAGTCACAATGTGGTTACACTATGGGTTAAACAGCGATCAACCGATAGGTTTATAGCTGCATAACTAATATTAATAACTAATATTTATATTCCAGTGGGGGAATAATTCACATATCAAGGATTCATGGAAAGAGCAAAGGCATTTTGGAGAAACAGTGAGTCCAGTTGTTCTGGTCAATTCTTTGGTGACTGTCTTGGTTACTTTTCCCTTGTTGCTGAGACAAAACACCTGACACCCAGAATAAGGGAAGGAAAGGTTTATTTAGCTTACAGTTTTTGGAGGTTTCAGTCCACAATCAGTTAGCTCCAAGGCAGGGTGGCATGGCACAGGAACAACACTTCAAGGCAGCAGCCCGGCAAAAGCAGCCAGAGTAAAAGGAGGGGGAACCAGAGCAAGCCTCTTCTCCTCCTTTATATAGTACACAGGACCCCCCCACCCCAGGGTGGGTGTAGCATCCACAACCATCCTTGCCTTCCTTTGCACAGGATAAGGATGTTTACAAAGTAAGACCCCTGGCTCTCTGCTGGCTCTCTCAGTTAAACTTCTGACCTTCTCAAATTGTAACAACGACCAGGTAACTGTGCTCTACACCCCAGGATGTAGAGTGCTGAGTTACTTAATTGAGCTGCTAGACTTCTCAAGTTGCCACAGTGTATAAACCATAGCAGTGATTGATACCTGTCTGGACTTACTGGAGAAGGTGGTGCTGATTATAGTATATTTCAAGATGCTTTTTACCCCTTCAGGAGGCAAGTAGACAAGACCATTGTATCTTCATCTTGAGGCCTGGCCTTCTTCAGATACGTTTCCAGCCTGGGTTTTTATGTCTTTATTGTTTTGTGTTGACTCCTTTGAGAACCCAGTCCCTCTCTGACTGTAAATCAATTTTGGTCCAATTAATTTCCTATAATAAAATCATAATAGTATTTGAATCAATAAAGTGAAGTTCATACATTCAGTAAAATATTGTTTAGACTATAATGAAAGAAAATCCTTTCATTTGTGAAAATATAGATTTACCAGGAGATCTTTAATAAAATGCATCAAAGACAAATTAAACTTTGATCATAGTCATATTCAGAGTCTAAAGTTGTCAACCCTTCAGCACAATGGAGCACAGTGATGGCTCTCATGTGAGGGGTTGATGAAACTGAGAGATGTTAATTAAAAGGCTCAATTTTTTTTGTGATCTATGAAACACCTACAGTGATTGATATAGTGTCCCCCATAGAGTTGCTATTTATTATGAGATTTGTTTTTAGCTTTTTTCTCCACACACTTGAAAGCTGAATGTGTTTGGTGATAAATATGCTAGCTAGAGCAATTGTGGTAATTGTTTTACAATATAATCATGTATGAAAACATTTCATTATATACATTGAATATGTTTTATTTACTACAATTGTACTAAATTAAATTAATAAAAAAATTTTCCCTTGAACCAAATCAATATGACTGTAGCTCTAAGGTGTGTCCTAAAGATTTTTCCTCTTCCTGCATTTTTAAGAGAGAAATACAATTTACAGTGGTCAAAAACAAAACAAAATAAAAATAAAACAATTTACAGTGGTTATATGGCTGACAATTTATAAATCTCTATACATCAGCCATTGGAAACATAAAACAATTGGTTTGAGTGCATAATTTAGCAAAAACTAGACATTGCCATGGCTGTAGGTTATCTCATATATAAGAGAATATTCATCTAAAATTGTTTAGAAAAATTTCTGCATTACTGGCTGCTTGAACAATTTTTCTTCAGACATACTGCATATTATTTGGCCAACTTCTAGAAGGTTTTTAAGCAGAGGTCTCTATTAAATTATTTAAAGATAGATAGGGCTGTAGGACCCTGTCTATATTTTGCTGATTTCCTCTGTTTTGAAATTTATACAAAGATTTATTTTTTATCTTAGAATTAAACTAATTGCATTGACACTGATGGAGTGAAACACCAGTCCATTACTTTATCTTCCACTGGATATTCATGGCATTGATTATGTGAGCTAGTGAAGAGAGAAAATAACTTCACAATATACAAGAATGAGCACATCCTTATGTTTAAATGGAGAAATGAAAATATAATATTTTTGCTGCTTGCCAGCTTCCATGACTGGTGGTAAACCATTCACAAAAATGCATTTTTAGCCATTGCCTAAAATTTTTGTTTAGATGCCTTGAACAAAATTACAGAACAGTTCACTTTGTGAAATAATTATTTATTACAGATTTGAAGGCTAGGAATTCCACGATCAATGCATTTGCTACTTACTCGTGTACTGAGACATTTTTAAAGATGTTGACTTCCAGCTGAGTTCTCATTGCAGGAGGGGTGGACAAGGTGTATTTGGTCAACTTTGTAAGTGAATATAAGTTATTAGTGAGAATTCTGACTGAGCAATTTCAGAATTTTGCAAGGGCCTTATCGAACTGCCTTCTACCATCACATTGGAAAATAAGTTCCATATATGAATTTTGGGAAAAATCAGTCATTCGTACCACAGGAAACATTAAATGAGACTATACCATGTGTGGGCAGTGTTACAGATGCCGTATGATTTATTGTTTCCTACAACATCTTTTTTTATTTTTTTTTTTGGTACCAGGGTTCACACTCACAACCTCACACCTGCCAGGCAGGCGCTTATGCCACTGAGCTAAATCTCCGGCCCTAGTTTTTCAAGACAGGGTCTCACTACGCAGTTCAGACTGGCCTTGAACTCATTTTGTAGCCCAGGCTGGTCTTGAACTCATGATGATCCTCCTGCCTCAGCCTCCTAAGTGCTGGGATTAAAGGCATGCACCACCACTCCCAGCTCCCACAACAATTTATATGTTGATTCAAACAGAAGTTTTGAGCAGACAGAAACTCAAACACAAAGGGTTAGATTTTAGAAATTTAATATAGAGCTCATGAATTGAAACGGTCCAAATTTTTCTGTGAACAGATGGCAAGATAAACAACCTTTAAATTTGGATGTTAAACAAAGCAAATTTAAAAGTTGAATGGCATGATAATCAATATCTCCATGCTCATAAAACGATTTTTGATGCTATCAGTTCCCATTGTTCCTTGAGGAGGTACAAACCCAGAACCATGACAAAAAATGGCATTTAAGATAGAAAAAGAATATTTAAGAGACAGCTCAACTGGTCACTAGAGGAAATGTATAGAATCTTCACAGTGTGATGGCAAGTTTCAACCTCGCATAGTGCCGTGCAATATATTTTCAACTGAACTTTATTTATTAAAGTGGATACTGGCTTCACAATGGTCAGGACTCTTAGTTTAGGTCTTATACTTGACTGCTATCAAATCCACTCCACTATTGACTTTTACATAATTAAATAACACCTATATCTAACACTTTACTCTTTAGTGTAATTTTGTATTTATTGATCTACTCCTCTGTCAAAAATAAAAGTAACCCAGAAGAGTGTGTGGAACATCTGTGTGTGGAACATTTTAACATCTGTGGTTCTTCTATTACAGACAGCTAAGTTAGGTAGAAATATATTAGGCACTCAGACAGGCCTGGGCCCTTGAGGAAGTCACTGGAGAAGGTGAGAACTCATCAGAACTGTGGCTGGAGGCGCATCTGAAGATTAATATCATAATAGATAGTTTACATACTTCGCTAAGGAATAAACAGAAGCTTGAGTTTCTTGCTATTACCCATTTGAGATTTCCCATTGTCTCGTTAGTGGTGAGGAATGTGGCTCCATTTCAGCAATCATTGTGACCCTCATGCTTGGCAATATGCTTACTTTCACAATTCAGGATTTTTATGACGCTGGATGAGTAGCAAGCTTGTCTGGGAGACTTGAAATGTTTGCTTTTATTTCATCTTTACTCTTTTGCAAAATATTGCTATCGTTTAACTCTAATTTCTTCATTTTCACAATAATTGTGTTCCTTTTCTGGGAATATATTCATTTTCTTGTATGAAAATGCATAGATGAAGAGGGATAAGTGTGAAAATCTTGACAGTGAAGCCTGCTGGCTCACTCCAAAGACTGACCTCTCAAACAGCCTGGCCTGGCCTCTCGATGTTTTCTATTACGGGATTGATTCTTCCCTAGAATATTGACCCTGGAACCTTCTGAACACATTTGTGACCCAATTTCTGGAAGAGTCCATGAAGTCTTTTAAGAAAACAGGAGCAGCACTGAAAAGGCAGGGGTCAAGCCCTTCAATACAGGTCTCCATCAGGCGAGGCGAGGTCAGCATTGTAGAAGACACTTCACAAGTCTCAGCACTACAGACTTTCATCTGTGCTGCACTGTTGCAGATAGGGTTTGTTTCTGTCCTTATTCTTGGCCCGGTGGGAGGGCACCAGAGCAGGAGCCAATCAGTGATGAGGCGGCGAGCTCCAGGAACTGTCCAATCAGGTGGGCCAATGTAGGAAGCCTCTTCTGGTGTCATGGCGTCAATGCTTATTGTGAGGGCAATTCTGAGGGACGAGTGCTTGCTAGACCGCGTTTTGTGGCTTCTATTCGCTGTGTCCTGCTTCGGAAAGGACCTGGGAGACCCTCAAGCCCCGCAATGGTAACGTTATGGGATGGGAGCCCTAATAGGATTGGATTTGGGTGAGATTCCATAGAAGTGGTCAGAAGCAGCTATGGTGCTTAGAGCCTCCGTGCTTAGCTTCGGATACCGGAGGTCCTTCTGGACTGACAGTGAGTCATCTTCTGTCCCTTTTGCCCCTTGCTGGGGCGAGGCTCGTTTGTGTCCCCTGACCTCTGTTCTCACTGTGACTCCATCAGCTCGCCATGGCGTCTGGGAAACCTCCTGCTGCCCTCGCATCTCCACCAGACTGAGCAGAGGAAGGGGTTGGGGAAACCCTGACCTAGGATGTGATCTGGAGCTGGGTGCAGCTAGGTCCTTTCAGCTGCAGATCAGGAGGATCTGAAGTTTATAAATGTGTGAGATGCGGGACATCACAGCCACACTCCTTTACTAAAACTTGAGCTTTTTTATGTTTATATTTGTAGTGACCCCCTATATTTCCAGTATGTCCTCATATTTCCAAACTCATGACAGGTGTCGACAAAGTTCCTGAGAACTGAAAGTAGTGTGGTGATCTGCCTCAGTGGAGGAGCACTTGCCAAACCCGTAGTGAACTCCTGTGGGCCATACAGAGCAATGCAAAAGAAATTTCTAATCTTATGTAGGTGACACCCCGACTGACAGATTATTTATGTGAGAACTGCCATAGAGTTTAGAATTTTGAGAAAAATGGAGCAGATGTTAAAATATTTACAAAGGCAGGGAAAAGTGTACCTGATAAGCACAACTTCTAGAATGGGCTGCCTGTTAAACTCATGCTGAGAAACACCTGAATTGGGGCATGTGCAAGCACATATACATGTGACATGGATATGAGTGAAAGGGATGGGGGTGTCATCTCTGCCTTGGCGTAGGTTAAAAAATTTTGTGGACTGCATCACTGAAGTAAAATGAAAGGGATTTCCCTAATGGCTATAGAGCTAGGCTTGATCATCATAGACATTGTTTCAATAGTGAAACGCTGCCTGAGATAGATTTCAAAAGGAGCACTATCATAAAGGAGAAACCCAAAATACAAGTTTTGCAGGGATATCAAAGGTTAGCATGAAGGGTTTTCTGCTTAGCATGGATGAAAGGAGAGTGGAAAGGATGTGAAAGAGAATGGCATGAGGAAGAGTGTCAATAGTGGGCTTACAACATGGAAGATCTCTGAAAGTCTGATTATACTCAGTGTAAGCATGAAGAGTTGTGTGTTTGATTCATCTTTGAGTTAGCCAAAAGTTTGAAGAATGGAAGCGAACTTCATAATAGATAAATGTCTTGTGTTATCACTGATCAGTTGATGTAGTCTTTTTTTTTTTTTTTTTTTTTGAGACAGTATCTGACTGAGTAGTTCAGGCTTGCCTTGAACTGAGTTATATAGCCCATGCTGACCTTGAACTCACAGCAATCTCCCTGTCTCAGCCTTCCAAGTGCTGGGATTACAAGTGTGTCCTACCACACCTGGCCATGTAATCATTTTTGAGGCAAAATCAGAAATTAGGAAACTGTCTGGCCTTGGCGTAGGTTAAAAAATTTTGTGGACTGCATCACTGAAGTAAAATGAAAGGGATTTCCTTAAGGACATGGAAGGGTTCAAGATGTGCTTGATGTTTTTATTGTTGAGAAAGTGAATTCTGGAAATTTGCTCTGAGCTATGTACCCCAAAATATTCAATTTTAATTTTTGTTTGTAAATTTTGAGATAATGTCTTTCCCAGGGTGATGTGATCCTTTGATAGTTTTTGAACCTCATTGACTGCTGGGATGATATGTATGTGCCATCATGCCATTTTAAGGTTGGGATTCTTTATTGCTCATGATTTACCAGGATTTCAGTGTTCGAGTAAAGATTTTTTTTTTTTTTATTAAGTATCCTGCTTTGTAGTTCAGGCTGGCTGTGAACTCACTATGTAGTGCAGGCTGGTCTTGAACTAATGGCAATCCACCTGCCTCAGTCTCCCCCACCAAGTGCTGGGGTTTTGGGAGTGCACTACCACACCCAGCTAGTGCTTGGTTAAAGTAAAAATTAGTGAGGTATAGTGGTTCACTGCTTTTCTCTCAGGCACTTGGGAGATGGACAGAAAGTGTCATAGCACTATTCCTGGACAATTGAGCAAGATTCTCTTTCAATATGAAATATAAATTCTGTGATTTACCTCCACTGAGCAGTAACACATTTCACATGCCTTCGCTCTGTGATAAATGTCCAGTACTGAACAATAAAAGAAAAACTATTCTGGGGAAATCTTACATTGAGTTATTTATTTTACTTTTTCCACACAAGTAATATATGGTACAATACTTGCTCATGATGATGGACAGCAGTAAATAATCACTCTGTGAGCAACAGGACACCAGTGTTGAACAGGCAGTGATTTAAAGTGCACTGTGTTCAATAAAGTCCATGAGATATTTAGTATTTTTTTGTAATTTTGTATTGTGTTACATATATGTCCCCAAACAGAGATCAAGTAAGTTGTTGAGCAGGTTTAAAGGATCCAAAGTTTAACAGTAATGTTTTCTTGATCAGGCATATTCTGTACATTTTCAGCACATTTTCTTTTGAACTTCCTTTGAGTTGAGCACTTTATTTTTCCTTCCTAACTCAGGTAATATGTCCACTTTAACTCTTCTAAAAGTCTACTATAAAACATACTAATTATCAGATTGTTTCCTTCTTTGAGAGCTCTATTAACCAGGTTCCCCAGAGCGAATGAATCAACAGAACAATATAAATAGTATTTGGAAAAGGGAACACTAATCTAGATTTTAATTTTTGTTTCTTTTTTGGCTTTGCTTTGATTTTGTTTGGTGGTGGTGGTTGTTGTTGTTATTATTATTGTTATTATTATTATTATTATTATTATTATTGAGAGGTGTCCCAATCTGATCATACTGTCTGGCTTGCATCACCATAACAAGGGGAGGAGATAGAGATTTTAGTTGATCAGAGACAGGCCTGAGCAGTTGAAACACACAAGTCCTAAAGCATGTGCAAGACTAAAGAGAAAACACATTCATACTTCTAATTATGCTAATTTTGGAAATTCTTCTGTTTGAACGTTAGGTGAACATTTGTCTTTCTATCCTACATGACCCACTTATGTAATAACACTAGCATTCTCATAACATTAAAGAGCGACAGGCATATCTGTCCAATAATGTTACTTCCAAGAGTTTTATCTTTGCAGTGATTCCTATCTCCATGGAAAAAGAAATTATTGAGGGCCTTTGTCATATGTTCCTTAAGTTCCAATTGGCTGCAATCCCTGAATCCCCTAAAGTTCTCTTGCCTTGTCCACATGCTGAGGACAGACCTTCCATGTTGGTATCCTGGAGATTCCCATGGGAATGGCCTATGATACAACTGAGACAAAGCACAGAGCTTCAATTCAAAGCACTTTTCAGTCTGTCTATATCTCCTTGTGGGTGGCATCATACAGTGTGAAGCAGTGGAGCGCGTTCTTGCTTTTCACACTTACGACGTCTGAAATGTAGTGCAAGTGGTGAGGACAAGGAGAGAAGGCTCAAGTACAGACAGAGTACTTTGTGTGAATTCACTGAGATTGAGTTTGGGGGTGCAGAGCTAGAGATTCGGCAGGTCTTGGAATCTTTGCCCATTCCCATACCTTGTCGTTCAAGAGCTTGCGTATCCACTCCACCTGCTAAGTGAGTGGTTTTCTGGCAGTGGTGATTGTGAACATGAGGAAATGTGAATGTGTCTCAACTTTTTTTTGTAATTGTGACCTAGAACATAAGAAAGATATAGTATCATCTTGGGGATGGAGGTCGAGGATGTTAACAATGTCACATAACAAACTGAATGGCCCTTATTAGAAGGAAAACTTGGCCCTAAGTGTCACTAGTGCTATGCTTGGCAAACCTGTTGTAGGTGTGTTTTCTTTCCACAATGAGCCCTGCTTGTCACTACTACACTGTACTCCATGGCTTCATGTACATTTTTTATTGTTGCTATAGACCCTGGGCACTGAGAGCACTGTGCATGTGCTCTGACACTGAGCTACACCCCAACCTTATGTGTATATATATATGTTTTTAGTGCTCAAATAGTATATTCAAGAATTCACTGTGTATTTCAATTAATTCACTCAGTAATATTTCCCAGGTTTATTTGCACTGTGTATGTAGATGTAGTTCCTGACAGTGTCTCCATTGTTAGTGTGTATAATATTCTATTTGCCTTTCCACAGTTAGGGAGAGGAGGCTTATCTAATTCTGTCACTGATATGAATGCACCAAGAACATTCTCTTACTTAGTGTCCCAGAAGCAGATCTGAGACATCCTCTGGATGCTCAGGAGTTCATTATTGGTGCATAGAGTGTGTATCATTCAAAATCTTGTCTTATACCATGCACAACACAACCACCACCAGTGAGCAGTTGTGTCTGCTTCTCATAACTATCAACATTGGACTTTTTCTAATTTGACAAGCTTCATGGATTGATAGTAAAATTTAATTGCCTGTTTTCAATTATTCTGTCTTTCATATCACCATCATTAGGCATTCTTTTCCATTTACTCTGTAAGACCATCTGTAAAATATCTGCTTATATCATGTTTTCTTGTGAGAACTTTCTGATTAACATTCTTTTTGCTGTTGTTTTTATACGTTTTTCATGATCACTTGTAGAGAATCTACACACCTTCTTGTGATTTTTCTAACTGAATTTTTATTTCTTTGAGGATTTTCTGCGCTGAATAGAAATCCTTACTATTACCTTTTTTAGCTTTTCAAAGTCACTCTTTAATTTTATAGATTTACAATGTTATTTCCACAAATTTCCTTATTAATCAGCAAGTCTTTTCCTTATACTTTTTTCCATGTTGTCGGTTCATATTTTATATTTTTTCTTGAATCTATGGTGAATGTACGTTTCAAAGTTTGATAGAAACGTAAGTTTCACATCACATATAAAAAACGAGCAATTTTCCACCATAAAGAACTGATGAATCACATCTTACTCTTCATTCATACTGCTAGCTTTTTCAAATGTTTTTTTAATTTTAAAAATGTTTTTTATTTTAAAGAGAATAAAAGAAAGCAAAACAAACAAAACCAAACAAAAAAGAACAAAGCAGATCAGAACAAAGCAATGCAAGCAACACAGGACTTCAAAACAAGATAACAGGAAATCAATAGTGGCTACCATAATGTTGTCTTCTTCAAAAATCTGTTTGTTTGACATAAGAGTATTCCTTGAATTTTTTTATGTTTAATGTGTATGCATGTTGCCTGAGTCTGAGGATTAAATGACTGTAACTGTATAGTATTTTCTAAGTAATTGAGAGATCATCTCTATTTTTTTGTTTGGAATTTCTAAAATATGATTGTCCCTTGTTTTTAGAAAAGAGTCTCGTAGATGTTTTTCAAATTTATATTGTTTTATTGGTATAATGAATGTAGTTGTATAAAGCATGTAATTTAATGAATCCTCCAAGTCTGTTCATTTTCTTCCCAAAATTCATATCATATTCTTCAGTTTTATTATCATGTGTTATCTTTTTGGAAAATTTCAGCCTGTAAATGTTTTTTTGGATATAAGTTTTAATAAATTTTAAAGTTGGTTATAATAATGTGTAGTGGTATATGTGATTGTTTCTAGATATCGGTTTTATCTATGTGTTACAGTGACACAAGTAGAAGCATTTTCCTCAATGAAACAATGCATGGTCATGGAGCGAGTGAGGAAGCAGTTTGCAACCTCTAGTTGACTTCCATGAAGGAAGAGTTTAGAAGTATTTGCAAAAATTTTAAAGAAGCTGAAACTTCTAACTAAATACATTTTTGAAAATGCACTTTGTTCCCTGCAATATTCATTATATTCACGTATAATAGACCTCAGAATCAGCGGAACAGAGAAGTTTTGAGGCTAGGAATGTAGTAAGCAGGAATGCACTGGAATCTGTATCTTTATTTTCTTCCATTCATCAGTTTTCTCTCTTCCTACTGTATTCTGATTTGCTTTTTATTTCTTTTTCCCATTCTTTCTTTGTTTCTTTCTCTGTGCCTTTTCTTTGTTATTTTCTCTTCTCTACTTCTGTTCTTCCTTACTTCCATTTAATGTTCTTATACTGCTTCTTCATTTACCTGTGTCTTAAATCTATCCCTCTTCCCTGCCATTCTCCTTTCATTCATTATTATTCTACCGCAAATAGTCCTCCAGGTTCTGTCTCCGTTTATTATTAGAGATACCCAGTTTTACTGAAATATGTTTACTGTTTGTTCTTTACTTGAAAATATATATAGTCAGCTGCCTAGTCCATTTAGAACATTTTATTTTCTCTTGAAGAACTGCAGTTTCCTTATTTTTTCCATTTTCCCCAAGCGTTATGAATGGCTAATCTACTGTGTACCCTATGTATTTTCATATTCTGACCATTCTCTACATGTGAATAATTCAACATTGCCTCCATCTGTCTTTTTTGCACTGTATTTACAAGATATTAGACTGGGCGTGGTGGCACATGCCTGTAATCTCAGCACTTGGGAGGCCGAGGCAGGAGGATTGCATGAGTTTGAGGCCAGCCTAGGGTACAAAGTAAGTTCAAGGCCAACCTGAACCATATAGTGAAACCCTGCCTCAAAAAAGACGAAACAAAACAGAACAAAACAACCCAAAAAACCCGGGTGGCGGGGTATTGTAGCATTTATCCATAAGTTCTTTCCATTTTGAGTGGTTGTTATTATGGAAAACTTATATTTTTGGTTATTCCTCAATTTGTACAGATTTGAGTTGTTTCTACCATTTAGCTCTTATGTAGAGTAATTGAACTACTATTGTAAAATGCATTCCAACATGTTAAATGTACCAAGTTCAGATTTCAGTCCAGGGAAGAATGAAACAAAAGGGTGCACAAGGAATGATAAAAATAAGGTAATGAAAGAGAAAAACTCCCGAGATCAGAATGGACCATGAAAGTGGGTTAGAACGGAAGCTCATGGAGTTTTTTATATAGTATAATTTCATTGTCCAGTAGTGTTTTATGCAGTAAAACAATTTTACAGGTTCCCTCAGATCAAGCTAAAATTGACCTATTGGGCTAGAAGTATAATTGCTTAGATAATATCGATCAAATGCTAAAAGGAGGCATGTAGCAAGGATTCATGCACAGGAATCACTAACTTCAGCTTATCTGTAACTGTTACTACAAAAAGCAAAGGCATTACTGGAAGGAGTAGGAGTAAGGATCAGGGTGTTCTCACAATTCATCTACTTGTTTGTTCCATTATTTGGGCTTACCTGAGCAGATGGTACTAGTTACAATACACTTTGAACTGTTATTTCACTTGGTGAGGCTTGTGGGTCTTATGATTATACCTATGTCTTGTGTTCTGGTTTTTCTCAGCTTAGGCCTCACCTATAGACCGAGTTCACCTTATCTCAGAAGTGGCTGGCTGTATCTTGGACCTGGTACTTTTCTAACTGCCTGTCAATAATTATCGAATTTAACTATCTACAATATAAGCATTCATGTACGTATTTTTATGTGGACTAATGTCTTCATAACTCTTTATATAACAAAGGTAGTGATCAATAAGAAACATGGAAACGATGGTTGTACAAGTATTATTCCATTCAAAATTCATGAAAAAAATCTTACCATGACTAGAGCCCAAATGACAGACTCTAGATAAAATCCTTCCCAGCCCAGAATTTCTCCACAGACACTGACTTGATCCAGCCTGTTGCATCACTGTGTTAAAGCAGGATATTTCTTCTAGCTTTGCAGAGGTGTCTGTGTCTGTTCACTGGAATCATGGGCTCTTTCTTCTCTTGTGCTTTTGAAAATAGGATCATGGCTGTGCCACTGCACTTCAGAATCAATGTCGCAGGAGAAAATCACTAAAACCAAAAAAGAATCTGGGTCCAGGTAAGGGCAGAAAGTGGTGTAATAGTAGGAAAGGCCTAAGGTTGTCAGCAGGCAGAAAAGCAAATGAGGTCCTTAAACTCCTGGCACAGACTTTCTCAAATCTTATCTAGACATTTGCAGTGAACTAACTAAATAAATAGTTTCCTTTCTTGGTGCCTTTTCTTTGCTATTTTCTCTTCTCTACTTTTATTCCTCCTTTCATTTAATATTCTCAGAGGCATGTTACTTTCCATCTATATGGAATTTTTGTAACTTCTTTTAAGACTACTTTCCAATTTCATTGCACTATGGTTAAGTAATATACCTGGGGTAATTTCACTTCCTTTGCATTTACTTCAGCATGTTCTATGGGCTAATATATGGTCTGTTTTAGAGAACATCCCATGTGCAGCTGAGAAGAATGTGTATTCTGATGTTGTTGGGTCAAATACTCTGTAAACATCTACTAAGTCCATTTGTTCACTGGTTTAGTTCAGTTCTTTGCTGATATTTCATCTGGCTCATCTCTCTATTTGTGACATTGCAATTGTGTTATCGCTTAGTTGATTTTTCATATCTACTAATATTTATCTTGTAATTTGGATGCTCCCATATTTGGTGTGTACATAATTATGATTATTTTCTCTTCCTCTTGAATTTTTCCCCTAACAGTGTATAATGACCTCCTTTATCGCTTTTGTTGATTCTTGGTTTGAAGTTCACATTGTCTGTAGACAGAATAGCTACCCCTGCTTTTTTCTGGGTTCCTATTGCCTGGAATATTGTTTTGTATTCTTTGACTTTCATTCTATGAATTTCTTGAGTTAAAAACCCTACAGAAAATTAGAATACATGGTCTTTACCTCAATGTGATAAAAGTCATGTATGGCCAAGAAACAGCCAACGTCATACTAAATGAACAAAAAGCTAAAGATTTCACTCTAAAATCAAGAACAAGCCAGGAATTTAGCTCAGTGGCTTAACTGCCTGCCTGGCAGGTGCAAGGTTGTGAGTTCTATCCCTGGTACCAAAAAAAAAAAAAAAAAATCAAGAACAACTCAAAGGTGTCCACTAACACCACTCTTATTCGGTATAGTTCTGGAAACATTAGCCAGAGCAATAAGATAAGAGAGAATAAAAAGCATAAGGATAGTAAAGGAAGAAATTAAATTATTATTCTTTGCATGTGACATGATACTCCACATAGAAGATCCCAAAAACTCCACCAACAGATTTCTAGATTTAGTAACCAAATTCAGTAGCATGGCTGGATACAAAGTCAACCCTCAAAAATCAATAGCATTCTTATACATAAACACTACCCTCACTCAGAGAGAAATTAGAGAAATCACACCCGCTTCACAACACCATCCAAAAAGTTGAAATACATAGTAATCAATCTATCAAGGGTTTAGAGATCTATATATACAAAATTATGATATGCTGAAAAAAGGCTATCAAGAGGATATTAGAAAATGGAAAATTATCCCTTGCTCATTCATAGGAAGAACTAACAGTGAAAATGACCATACTCCCAATATTGATATGCAGATTTAATGCATTCCCAATCAAAGTATCATTATCACACCACACAGACTAGTATAATATAATTATATTATTAATTTTTGGCTATTTGCATATATTTTGTTCTAATCTATTAATATTATAATTATATAATTATATTACATTATTCATTAATTCTTTTTACTGTTTTATTAGTCTCAATTGCATTAATTACTGCTCTGATCTTTATACTTTCCTCCCTTGAATGAGTTTTGTGCTTAACTTGCTCTTTTTGTAGAAGCTTGTGGTACAGTGTTAGGTTGTTTGTTTGTGCACTGAATCAGAGAATACTGGTTTTATTCTGTTCTGTTTTGTTTGGTTTTATTGTGTCTGATGGTGTGGGCAGCAATTCTGAAGATACCAAAAGGCATTATGGCAGCAGTGGTTGATTTCCTATTATCATGTTTTGAAGTCCTGTTATCATTTTCACTGTTTTGTTTTGATAGGTTTTATTCTGTTTTATTTTGTTTGGTTTTATTCTCTTTAAAATAAAAAGAATGTACAGTACAAACACTACTGGAGGCTTGGCAGTGTTATCCAGTAGTTTTGGTCTCTCAGTGGACACCAGAGGAATTTTATTTATTTGTCTGTCTGTTTTCTTTTTTTTATTTTTTCTTTCTAGTTTATTACTTTTTCCTTTTTTATTCTTTTTCTTTTCTTTTCTTTTCTTTTTTTTTGGCTATTTGCATATATTTTTGTTCTAATCTATTCATCTTATTTCTCTCTTTCCTCAATTTATCTCTCTAGATTTAATTGTATTTTCATAGGAGTGAATTGTCTTTCTAATTTTTGTGGCTAACTTCAACAATGCCTTGCTTATTCATTCTTTCCTTTCTGCCTTCCTTTCTAGTTTAGCAAACCTTATGTGATCATCATTTGTCCTCTAGCCTTGCCTCTATTTTATTTATTTTCAGTTATCTTTGTTTTATGCACTATCCTTCTTAAATCACTCCACCACAGGGTAAAACCACTCTGCCAAAGGGAAACACTTTGCAAACAAGCTCCCAATTTATGTTTGGTTCAGTTATATAACTTTAGATTTTGATTCTATGGTTTAGGGTACAAAGTGACTATTTACCATAGTGTATCTAAAGTTCCACAGTATTTGTAGTGATTTTTACCTTTTTCATTCCTCAGTGTATGCATTTGAGTCTTTTATTTCTTTTTTTGATAAGGTTGCCTAAGGGCTTATCAATTTTATTTATTCTGTCCAAGAACCAAGTCTTCATTAATATATAAATTATATTTGGGGTCTATTCAAGGAAATGTTTTTCTTCTTCCTTTTGGCTCAGTGGGCAGAAAATGACACAGCCTCACTTCAGTGAAGGTTTTCTGTTGTAGAACTGTCTGGTCCGATGCACTGGCTGGGGAATAGAATCCTCTGTCAGGCACTCACAATAGAAACTCCCAGTGTGAGCCGGGCGTGGTGGCGCACGCCTTTAATCCCAGCACTCGGGAGCCTGAGGTAGGCGGAGCGTTGTGAGTTCGAGGCCGGCTTGGGCTACATAGTGCGACCCTGCCTCAAAAAAAACCAGGGCTGGGAGTTTGGCTCAGTGCCTTAAGCGCCTGCTCTGGCAGGCACGAGGTTGTGAGTTCAATGCCCGGTGCCGCAAAAAAAAAAAAAAAAAAAAAAGAAAAGAAACTCCCAGTGTGTTGCTGAGAGACTTCGGAACTGTCTTAGCCTCACATACTGTATGAATTTTACTAACTGTTGCTCTGTGAGAAGGTCCTGGGAGACCCTCCATCCTCAAATTGCTGATCACATAGGTCCAAATGTCCCAAGATAGGATTCAGGCTTGTGGTACCTACACAACTTGTGGTTGGAAGTGTACAGAACCACCTTTGGCAGAATCTGGACCTCCCTGCATCAGCTGAGGAATCTTCTTTCCTATACATCAACTTTAACTGGTACTCACGTGATCCTTTCTAACCCTCCGAGTGGGACTGAGACGTCTGCCAGGACTTAAGCATCCTGTCCTGTCTCAGTGAGTTTATTGTACTGTGGACAGAGCCCTGCCTTTGCCTGTCAAGTGCTCTGTTTTTACTCCCAGCAGCAGAACAGGTACTGGTGTCTAAATCTCAAATGTCTCCTAAATGCCACATGAGTTTCAAAGTTGATTGGTTGTGTAGGTCTTTTCTTCATCAGTGAATTTTTTTCATTGGTGAGTTCAGAATGTGAATGCGCTGTTAGGAGGTGGGAACTTATTGGAGATGGGTGATTTTCTCAGATAAAAGTGGAGTGGAGAATTGATTATCACTGAAGAAGCAAAAAATATTTAGAACTGAATTTTTTGTTTTCCATTTGCCGTAAATATGCCTAAAGGTCATAGACTCATGATGCCTGTGAACAAATCACCTATGGCTCCTTCCAATGCGTCTCTCTGATTTCATCTAGCTACTCCCACTGTGGGCAGAGGATGGATTTTATGGAAGCTCTTTGGACCTTAACAATTTCTTCATGCAAAGTGTTACTTGGTTTCAATTCTTTGGATTTTTGAGTAAGTTAATAATTGAGGTTACTGTATCATTACTGTAAAGCTGAGAAGATTATTTGTGGTTTCTTTGTCTCAACTTATTGCCCATAGAATTGTAATGAATCCATGGCTCAGCCACTTTAATCTTTTATTCTACAGCCTCTGAGCTTGGGTTATTGCAGGTTGGCATTTTACCAATTTTTTTTGAGCCAGGCATATTGGCACATTCCTGTACTCTCAGCTCTCAGGAGGCTCAGGCAGGAGGATTGCTCCACATTTGAGGCTACCCTGGGCTACAGAGTGGGTTCAAGGCCAGCCTGAACTGTGTGTTGATACTCTGTCTCAAAAAGAGAAAGAAAAAAAATTTTTTAAATGTAATTAAAACTGTTATTGTTGATTATTTTGTACAAGTGTTAATGAATTAAAAATTTGGATAGAGTAAGAACAACACTGCTGTGCCAATGGTGAAAATTCAATATAAAATTTTCATAGAAAAATTTCATGTAATATTTTTCATGTAATATTTTATAAATATTTATTGTTTTGTCAACATGTGGGATAGCTCGATTTGTTTATATTTGACCATCCAATATATTTTATTATATTTTGTAATTTTATCTTGTGCTTATTACATCTAGTTTTGAACCTCTTGTATATGGGCTTTTAACATTTGTAAAATTGTTGTATTACTTTGAAGGCTATGTGTGATGTGAAGTTGATAATTTCCAGTCCAGTTGTTTATATCTGACACAAAATTATGTGGTATATTATTACATATAAAGATAGGGGTGTACTCTGTGGTAGAATATTTTAGTAATTCCATTAAGTTTTTGTTGGTATTTTAATTTTGCCACTATGCCATGACATTATGTGCAATTAAAGACAGTTTTATGGGTTCCATCTTAATCTCTGTTCATTATTTTTTAGTCTTCTGTTACGTCTTTATCAAGTGACAGAATTTTATAATGTTTGCTCCCAAGATTTTAATGTAATGTATTACAATAATTATTCAACAATCCTTTTATGCTTTTAACAGTTTATTCTCTGTTTTCTATAATCTACATAAATTATGAACAATCAAATTTTCAAGTTATTGAGGGAGTTTCATTTTTATGGTGCTGTTGTTTCTCTAACTTTCTGATGTTGTGACTTGTTCTTTCTCCTATGTAATTCATTATTTCTAATTTCTTCTGAGGCAGCCATATCTGGTTTCCTGAAATGATAGTATGTCCTACACTCATTTTCATTCTTATATTTACTCCTTAATATTGAATAAAGGCTTACATTTGAATCCTGTGTATTTTAAAAATTTATGATTTCAACTATAATTCTAAGGATGTTTTTACTGTTGCTGCCAAATTTTCTTTTGATAGGCATGAGAGCCAGCTATGCACAGTTTTCATTAGTTTGAATACGATTAATTTTTCCTCTTTTTTTGACTTTTCTTGTTATGTTTTTATTACGTAATGATTATATTCATGGTATGGATTTGGTACCTGTGCATAGCACATTTCAATTATTTTCCACCTAGAAATCACATTCTATATTATTTTTTTGAAAATGGACTGTTTGGGTGATTATTTCTTGTGATTCTGTGAAGATGTTGTACTAGGTAGTCATTGGATAAAGTATTATGCAATATTCAGTCAATCCCCAGAAAGCATGATGTTGTCATTTTTAACTGTTCCCTTACAGATTTTTTCATTTTCTTTATCTGTCAATTACTGATGGAGTTGTTTTGACGTCTTCAGACATAGTTGCTTAAGAATTATATTTCTCTTCATATTCATGTTTTGTCCCATGCTTTACTGATTATTGTTGTAGTCAGTTTGCGAGGGAGTAGATTTAATATAAAACACATAATTTATAGGATTATTTTATTATATCGACCAAAAAGTGTCAAATCCAGAGAAGTGCAAGAGATCTGACTTTGTGATAGAGACTCGAAGAATCCAGCTAAGACCCTTGATCCCACAACAATGTCCTGCAAAAGTCTCACTGAAGACCTAGAACCCTTGGCAATATCCTCCGTGAGTCCAGCTGGAGGCTTAGAGCCCATGACAACATCTCATGCAAATCTGTATCAAGAATCTGCAGTGGGAAGGCCCAAAGGTTAGTGATGGAAGCTGGAAAGTCTGCACCACTAGAGTGAAGGATCTGTGACATCAGGGTGAGAGATCTGCAGTGGAGCCAGGACACTAAGCTCAAGGTAGGACAAGAACTCCCCTGATAAGAGCAGCAACTATCCTCAGCAACAATAAGGACCCAAGCTCCTCTCATGATGATCACAGCTGCATTGATATCAGGAAAAGCAGCAGGACAAACTTCTGCAGCAGTAGCATACCATCTTCCCCTCCAGTTTTCCTTTTATGCTGTTGGCAAGAATCCTCAGATGGGCCTTCCAGCTGGGAAGCATGCTGATTCAGCTCAGCTGGGTGTTGCAAGTTGCCCATTAGTTAATCCACCACCAAAATGTATCCAGGAATATTCCTTTCAGAGAACTGCCTTTTACATCATTATGTGATCACTAGATTTATTTTGAAGTACTTTGAATAATGTTAAATTAATATAGCTTCTGCAGATTTTGTTGAATCATTGATGGAACAGTGTGTGTTTTTGCATAGGTTTCTATGTAATCTAACCCCATCAATGGCAATATAACAGCCACTCCTGTTCAGGTGGGCACAGCATTGGAACCGTAACCCAGCTGTGTAGATTTTGATCAGCTCTGGTATCTGTTCTGTCTTTCTCTGACAGTCTCACCTGTCTTTGTGTTGGGCAATATAGAGTTTGAACACTGCTTGCTGGGAGTCTGTGGGTCTCTTACAGCCATGCTGCTTTGCTTGTTGCTGTCTAGTGTGTGAATGTTGTCTCATCTTTTCATATATGAATGCAGACATACATAAATTAATATGTAGTTTTTAATGGTGATTTAGAGCTTACGTATTTTGCAATGAATTTTATTTTCAAAATTGTTGATGAGGTTTAACACTAATGATATAAATATACTGGGAATAGTCAGATAGTTTCTCCCCTGGGCCTTGGGCAATGTGTGAGACAAGCTAGGTGACTGATACCCTAACTGACTCAACCCTCTCTTGCCCATGGGTGACCATGCTCCCACTTTGGTGACCTTTCCAACATTTACCATATGTGAGTTTCTATGAACAATGCTCTTTTGGTTTCTACGCTTGAATTTTTCAGTAAGTGATCATTATACAATTGTGAAGAGAAATATTTTCAGAGGTTTATTCCTTACTCTTAGTATTGTTCACAAGTGTTGATATGTGAATGAAGAGCCAAGTGCTTTCCCATCCTTCCATTCATGTGATTTGGAATTTTGCAGTTTTACTTGAAAGGAATCATATGTCTCTTGAGGAATAATACAGCATAGTGTATTATCTGCTCATTGGAAAGAGTCACTAGTCTGTATGTTTTGGTAAACTGTACAGCAAAAGAAATGAGTCTCAAGTATTTCAATTGAGAAGTTTGAGTTTTGTTATTTATTCGTTGTTTTCTCTTGAGTTAGATGTGTTGTAGTCATTTTTCAAAGATTTGTATCCTTTGACCCTTACTCCTTATACAAAGTCTTTACATTGTGTACACAGCAAATGTTTTGTCTTTTTATATCCCTTGATTTTTGTAAATTTCAGTTTATCCTTGTAATTCTGATGGTTAGATCATTGTGCTCTGAGGAAAGGTTTTTCATATTTATTTATTTATTTATTTATTTTTGTGGCACTGGGGATCGAACTCACAGCCTCGCACCTGCCAGACAGGCACTTAAGCTGCTGAACCAAACTCCTGGCCCTGGTTTTTTGAGGCAGGGTCGCACTATGTAGCTCAGGCTGGCCTTGCACTCAGGTTGCAGCCCAAGCCGACCTCGAACTCACAACGCTCTGCCTACCTCAGCCTCCCGAGTGCTGGGATTAAAGGCCTGCGCCACCACGCCCAGCTGGTTTTTCATATTTAAAAAGTTATTTCTCTATGAGTTCTCTATGCATTCAAAGTTATCTTTTCCATTTCAATGTGTAACTTAATTACTGCATTTAGTATAGAAGACTACACAACCTAGGTTCCCACATACATACCTGATTCTCCCTGAACACGTATGAAACAGATTGTGATTTCTTCCAGAGATGTATAACACAAGCTATATCATCAGTCAATGTTCCACATACCTGTCAACTCACTGAAGTCTGTGTTCCATACTTGAGATCTATTTGTTATCTTATCTAGTGATACTGTCTCATGAAAGGTGGAATTTGAATGTGTTTCATGTTTATTATGGAAGCTATCAGGCTTTTTGCTTAGAAGTTATTGAATGTTGTTAGAATTTTGTTATATTGGACAGCTACAATTTTTTTAAACAAATCAAAGTTGTCTTAGGAACTGATTTTTTTTTTTTTTTAAGTTTTACTTTGTATTTCAGACAGCTCTGTAACTGAGGCTGGCCTCAAACTTAAGGCAGTTCTCTTGCATCAGCATCCCAAGTGTTGGGTTGCAGGAATGTACCACCACACCTGCTTGAAATGTGCCTTTTGTGCCTAATTACTTTATGATATATTAGTTTTCCATGCATATAATACTTTTTTTTTTTTTGTCTTTTGTTTACAACCGCCATAGAATCTCTTAAATCTGAGTGGGAAGTGATCACTTGGTGACGCGGAGCTATAAGATAATTTGCAGCCTTTGCTTGTTTTCATTGTTCATAGACTTGTTGCAAAAAAACTTTTTCCATTAACAATTTAGTCATGATGTATATACCATATTTGATGTTCAATTATGTATTTTTTAATGAAACCAAATTCAAGTTTTAAAATACTGCTCAAGTACAATCAAGTAAAGAAGGACTTAATGCCATTAATAATGAGATTTCAGAGACGTTACGTACGGTCTGTCAGTGTGATTCATTAGATATTCACTGCCACTGTGCTTGGTGGATGGTGATCTTGTAGGCTCCCACAGTGAGATCTGCTTTAGAAGCACTGCACAGATACCATTGCAGTGATGCAGGGATAGAGCTAGTGCTTCTCTTCTGCTGTTGCATTACCAATGAGTTGCAATCTAGCATCAGAATTGCTTTCAAAAGAACCTGTGCATTCGCATGTGATTGATGACTAACTTATGGTATTTATATTTGAAGGATTCAGTCTCTGTTCAGATGTTTAGTTTAGTCTTGTTTTGTTTTGCTTTGTTTCGTTTTATTGAGACAGGTTTTCACTACATAGTTCAGATGACCTTGAACTCACTGAGGAGCCCACACTGCTCTTGAACTCTTGCATATCTTCCTGCCTCAGCCCCCTGACTGCTGGGATTACAGATATGCACCACCATACTTGGCTCTCAATTCAACATTTTATAAGAGGAGTTAAGATATCCCAGGATGTGATTCTCAACCTTCCTTCGAGAATTATATGTCTGATCCTTTCGCAGGCAATGACCTTTGGGGATGTGGCTGTGAACTTCACCAGTGAGGAATGGGCTTTACTGAATCCATCCCAAAAGAAGCTCTACAGAGATGTGATGGGGGAAACCTTTAGGAACATGGCTGCTATAGGTAAGGATGACATCTTTCTCACTTATCCTTTTAGAGAATATTTTTTGTTGCTCATCAGTGCAGTTTCATTAAAAAGAATGTGAAAACATTTTGAATAATAGCTCAGGCTTGTTTCCATTATATCAAGAATCTAATTGGAATCTATTAATTTTCATGTATTATTATAATGAGTCTTTATATTTCTGTGTCTAAAATTCAGGAAGAGCTGAGAATGACCAGGAAGTTGAAAAAGAATACAAAAATTACTGGAGATGTCTAAGGTAATTTGCACTCACAAGGAAAAAGAATGTTGCTCCAGAGTCAGTGTGTGAGCCGAAACATGACAGCCAAGGAAATGAGGCAGAGTTCAAATTAATGTCACAAATATTCTCCCAAGATGTATACAGGTTGAGTATGTATAATCTGATAATTGAATCATGAAAATGTTTGAAATTGCTTTGAGGGATTGTATGTAGATGTATATGAAAAGAATAAACTTTGTGTGTTTTTAAAAATTTTTTTACTTTAAAAACAAAAGGACAGAAATGACACAGAATTAAAAAAAATAGTTACTGTACTGCATATTGTTATCCTAGAAGAACTTGTTCAGATTACAAGATTTAGGCATGAAAAAATAATCAGTCAACCAACAAAAGCACAAACTGTTCTTTCTGATGATCTTACAGAGATTAGTAGTATAGTTACCTATCTTGCATATATATACATACACACATGTATATGTATACCTATTACATATAATCTTTTCCCTTCTTCCTTTGCTCCTTTCCCCTGTCTCTGTTCTTTCGTTTTGAGCACTTTATTTCCCTTTCATTATCACAATATCTGTTGAACATTTTGGGTCATATGACTCCTTCAGTTTTTTTTTTTTACACTGGGGATAGAATATATTTACAAATGTGAGTTTGATTTATTTCACTTATGAATATGGCCTGAAGTTGCCTCCATTTACCTATAAAAGCCTCAAGATGGTCCTTCTTTATAGTTGAATAATATTCCATTATATAGAAATACATCTTTTTTATCCATTCCATGGTTGATGAACATTTGAGTTCTTTCCAAGATTTAGCTATTACAAATTGGGCTGCTATAAACATGGGTGCACACATATTGCTGTGGCATGACGTTTTCAATTTTTCTGGGAAAATACCCAGAAGGGGAATAGCTGGATTGAATGGAACTTCCAATCCTGGCTTTTTGAGGACGCTCCACACTGATTTCCATGGTGGTCGTACCAGACTACACTCCCACCAACAGTGAAGAAGTGTTCCTTTTCCCCCTCAGCCCTGACAACATTTGTTATCGGTTGATTTCTTGATGGCAGCCATTCTTTCTGGAGTGACATGAAATCTCAATGTTGTTTTAATTTGCATCTCCCGAGTGACCAGTGATGCTGAACAATTTTTCATGTATTTATCTGCTGTTTGTATTTCTTCATCTGAGAAGTGTGTGTTCATCTCAGATGCCCATTTTTGGATTGGGTCTTTGAATTTGGAGGGCCTGATGTTTTTCAATTCTTTATGTGTTCTAAATATAAGTCCTTTGTTTGAGGGACAGCTGGTTAAAATTCTTTCCCATTCTGTGGGTTTTCTTTTCACTCTGTTGGTGATTTCTTTTGAAGTACAAAAACTTTTTAATAAGATGAGATTCCAGTTGTTGATTATTTGAAGTGCTTCCCATGCAGTTTGCATTTGGTTCATGAATTCTCTGCCTACCCTTATGTGTTCAAGATTTCTACCTACCTTGTCTTCTAGTACATTTAGTGTTTCTGTTTTAATATTTAGATCTTTGATCCATTTTGACTTTCATTAAGTGCATGGTGATAGATGTGGGTCAGGTTTCAGTCTTTGGCATGTGGAAAGCCAATTTTTCCAGCACCATTTATTTATTTATTTATTTATTTTTTTGCGGCACTGGGGATTGAACTCACAACCTCGCGCTTGCCAGGGCAGGTGCTTAAGGCACTGAGCCAAACTCCCGGCCCTTCCAGCACCATTTATTAAAGAGGCTATCTTTCTTCAAGTGAACATGTTTGGCCCCATTGTCCAAAGATAAGTGGCTGAATGTCTTTGTAGTTGTGTCTGCATCATCTAATCTGTTCTGTTGATCCTCAGGTCTGTTTTTTATGTCAGTACCATGCTGATTTTATCATAGTAACTTTGTAGTATAATTTCAAGTCATAAATTGTGATGCCTCCTGCCTTGACTTTTTTGCCCAGAATTGCCTTTCCTATTCTAGGTCTCTTCTGTTTCCAAATGAATTTTAGGAATGCTTTCTCTAGATCTGTGAGGTACATTAATGGTATTTTGATCAAAATTGCATTAAATCTGTATAATAGTTTTGGGAGTATGGCCATTTTCAGTGTGTTGGCTCTTCCTATTCAAGAGCAAGGGATATCTTTCCATTTTCTGGTATCATCCTCTATCTCCTTTTTTAGAGTACTATAGTTTTCTATATCAGTAATTGATATTGGATGATTCAAAATTTTTTTTATCTTCTTGATTCAGTTTTGGTAATTCATACATTTCTAAGAATCTGTCCATTTCTTCTGTGTTTTCCAGCCTATGTGAGTAAAGATTTTCAAAGTTGGTATTGATGATCTTCTGAATTTCCATTGGATCTGTATTAATTTCAACCTTTTCATTCCTCATTGCATGAATTTGAGTTTTCTCTTTCCTTTTCTTGATAAGGTTGGCTAGGGGCTTATCAATTTTGTTTATTCTTTCAAAAAACCAACTCTTTGATTCATTAATTCTTTGTATTGTCTTCTTAGTCTCAATTGCATTAATTTCTGCTCTGGTGTTTATAATTTCCTGCTTTCTATGAGCATTGTTCTTGACTTGCCCTTCTTTTTCTAGAAGCTTGAGAGGCAGCATTAGGTTGTTTATTTGTGCTTGTTCTCTTTACCTGATACAACAATTCATTGCTATATATTTTCCTCTTAGGACTGCTTTCATTGCATCCCACATGTTCCCCTGTGTTTTATCTGCATTTTCATTTAATTGTAGATATTGTTTAGTTTCTTATTTAATTTCATCTATAACCCATTGGTTGTTCAGGAGGGTGTTATTTAATTTCCATGTGTTTATGTATATTTTGCAGTTTCTTTTGCCATTAATTTCCAGTTTTGTTCCACTGTGGTCAGATATTTTGTATGGGATAATTTCAGTCCCTTTGCATTTACTTAAGTATCTTCCATGGACTAATATATGGTCTATTTTAGGGAATGTCCCATGTGCAGCTGAGAAGAATGTGTATTCTGATGTTATTGATTGGAACACTCTGTAAACATCTAGTAAGTTCAATTGTTCACAGATTTGATTCACTTCTGTTATTTCTTTGCTGAATTTTGTCTAGTTGATTTATCTCTTTGTGACAATGGGATATTAAGGTCACCCAGTACAATTGTGTTGTTGCATATTTTATTTTTCATGTGTATTAGTGTTTGTCTTACATAGGTGAGAGCTCCTGTATTTGGTGCAAATATATTTATGATTGTTGTCTCTCCCTCTTGACTTTTTTCCCTAACAAGTAGGTAGTGACCTTCTTTATCACTTTTGATCATTTTTGGTTTGAAGTTCACATTGTCTGCAAAGAGAATAATACCCCTGCTTTTTCTGGATTCCTGTTGCATGGAATATTGTTTTTCAGTCTATGAGGGTCTTTTTGAGTTAGATGTGTTTCTTATATGCAACATATTGTTGGATCCTGTTTCTTGATCCACTCTGCCAATCTGTTTCTTTTAAATTGATGAATTGAAGCCATTTACATTGGTGGTTATAACTGATATGTATTGACTTAACTTTGTCTTTTTATTTTCCTCTTGTTGGTTCCCTGCTTTCCTACCTTGTTTATTTGCTCTTCCTGCCTGGTGGTTTTTTTTCTGTTGTTGTTCTGGGACTTGTGGTCATTTTTATCTCTACCTAGTATGTCTTTCAATACTCTTTTTAGGTTTGGTTTGGTGGACATAAATTTCTTCAATTGTTCTTTGTCTTGAAAGTATCTTATTTCTCCATTAATTTTGAAATAAATTTTTGCAGGGTATATTAATCTGGTTGAAAGTTGTCTTCTTTCTGGGCTTGAAATATTTCACTCCAAGCTCATCTTGACTTGAGGGTTTGTGTTAAGAAATCGGCCTTTATTCTAATGGGCTTTCCTTGATAGGTGAACTCTTTCTTTTCTCTAACAGGTTTTAGTATTCTGCTTTTATGCTGAATTTCTGGGATCTTGATTATTCTATATCTGGGTGTAGATTTATTTTGGTTATAGTTGTTTGGAGTTCTATATGCCTCACTTATCTGTGTATCAGATTCTTTTCTGCTATTATTTCTGCAAATAGCTTTTTTTATGTCATTTGCATTGACTCCTACATTCTCATTGGCACCTTTGAGTCTTATACAGGTCTTCTTTGCATCATATTGGAGCTGTTGAATTGTTATTTCATAGTCCCTTGTTATTTTTAAGAGTACTTTGCTTTCATGATCACTAGCTGTGATCCTGTCTTCAAGGTCTGAAAGTCTATCTTCAATTTCAAGCAGTTTTGCCACGTTTCAATGGAATTTTTAATTTCCTGGATATCTCTTTAAATGTGTCTCATGCATTCTATTTCTCTCCTATATTGTTCATTCAAGGTTTCCTTCATTTTCCCGTGCTCCTGTAGTTTTTTATTTTTGTCTTCTCTGGCTATGTTGAGCAACTCCTTTGTTGAGGTTGTGATTTCTTTCTTTACCAGAGATTATTTCCAATCGGATTTCCTCCATAGCCTCATGGATTTGTTTCTTTATTTCACTTGCTATCTTTTCAGAAATTTCAGGCATGTGACTTCCAATGTCCCCTATTTTGATGTTTCCTGTACTTGTTCCTGATGTGCTAGGCACTTGAGATTGCGTTTTGCTTTTTCATTTTGTCATTTTCGTCTCTCGGGTTAATATTTTGGTCCTTTCAATCTCATGAGTCTAGACTGTCATATGTGTGTTAGGGTCCTACTGTGTGGCTATTGTTTACCCAGTTGCTTGGTCCTACAATGTAGGGAGGGACCAGTCATCTGAATTCCTCCTGCAGGGCCAGTTGATTGAGTCCTATATTCTTCTTAGGCTGACTAGCCTAGGATTATTGATGTGAACAAACCCTTAGTTTGTATTGGTACTGTGGTTGTAGGCTGTTCCAGGCACCCAGACCCACCTGTCTGTAGTTTGCACCTCAGCCAGGACCCTGGCAGTCTCGCAGGCCCAGTTGGATTCCTTCAGGTGGGGGAAGGCCTCACCGGCACCCTCATCAACCCACCCAGAGTTCTCTGTATGGAAGGACTCACCTGCACTCTCGCAGGCTTTCCAAGGTCCTCCAGATGGGGGAAGTGTTCGCTGAGGCTTCTGTTGATACAGTGAGGACCTCTGCTTTGGTGGAACTCACTATGCTCTCGCCAGCCACCAAGGTCCTCTGGGTGGGGGGAGGGGTTGCCAAGGCTCCCACTAGCCCACTGAGGTACTGCAGGTGGTGGAAGGGGTCGCTAATGGTCCCTTTGCTGCTGAGTTCTTTTGGGTGCTGGGGAGGGGTGACTGAGGCTCCCCTTGGCTGCTGAGGTCATCTGGGTGCAGGGGAGGGGTGGCCAAGAATCCCATCTGCTGCCGAGATCCTCAGGGTGTGGAGAAAACTTTGTGTTTTGACAGGAACTCATCTGCAGGATATCTATTTATGTATACCTGTGAATATAACACATTTAGTATTTAAAAATTGCTAACTTACTGGCAATATTCAAGCTAAAATATTCAAACTAAAATATTCAAACAAAAGTTAATATAGTGTTTCAATATGTTTTCTAAGACATTCTGCAGAAAATTGAGCACATTCTGATTTAACATTCTTAGAGGAAGCACTCCAGTATTACTGGTGGAATGCTAAGTACAGTCACTATGATGATTGGTACACAGGTGTCTCTAAAAGTTGGTCAAGACATGCTTCTCCTGGATATATTATCAAAAGAGTAAAAATCCTCATTTAATATACATGAATGCATATGCATAGTCAATGCAGGTCAATTTATAACTGGTAAGCCCTTGAATCAGCTTAGATATCTATCACTGGATGCATGGATAAGGAAAGTTGTTGATGGACTCCATGTGATTGTGCATTCTTGTAAATCCAGAATCTTCAGAATGGCAAGTTGAATCTCTACCTGAACAACTTTATCACCAATGAGAATCTATCCAAATAATAAAAAAGCTGGAGATTTTGTGTAAAACCTGTGTTTTATTCCCAGCATTGAAAAGGGAAAGGAAATGTGCTATATAATCAGCCAAAAAGATAAATAATATAATGTGCTTTGACAAAAGAAATAGATGGGTCTTCTTCTCATAATGTTAAGTGACATAACTCGGACACAAAATGAAAACTGTCACATAGTTTCTCTTACTTGAGAAATCAGAAATTGAAAATTAGAAACTAAAATAAAGGAGAGTTGACAGACAAAGGAAAGACTGATGTTTTGCAGATGGACAAGACAAACAGGGTAAGGAGACAAGGGAGAGGGTGAAGGGGGAAATGGTATTAAAATGATCAACAGGTGATACACATATATACCCATTACCCAGAATGAAGATAAATGTTCTGTGTTTCACAATATACCAACTTTAAAATTGCCAAATGCATACCACTCTTTTGGGAATGGCTTTTGTGAACGTATCCTGCAAGGCCCTCAGTTAATTGTCAAAATTTCTTAGCAGGCATCAAAACAGAATTGGTGCCGGGCGTGGTGGCGCACGCCTTTAATCCCAGCACTCGGGAGGCTGAGGTAGGCGGAGCGTTGTGAGTTCGAGGCCGGCTTGGGCTACAACGCGAGCGTAAGGCTGGCCTGAGCTACATAGTACGACCCTGCTTCGAAAAACCAGGGCCAGGAGTTTGGCTCAGTGCCTTAAGTGCCTGCCCTGGCAGGTGCGAGGATGTGAGTTCAATCCCTGGTGCCGCAAAAAAAAAAAAAAAAAAAACAGAATTGGTTCTGGTAAAACATTAATATGCAGGCCCATTTTATTGTGACATTTTTTCCTTTACAGAAATGAAGAGGTAGAGAAATACCATCGAGGTAAATCTTGGAGTCAGTGTAAAGAAGTATTCCTTTGTACTCCAGATGTTAATGTGGATGCGAAAGAAACAGACACACACAATGATGTTCAGATCAATGAAACAAATCACACTGGAGGGGAACCCTATGTATGCAAGCAATGCGGAAAAGCTTTCAAGTGGCATGGTGATTGTGAAAGGCATGAAAGAACTCATGCTGGGGAAAAATCCTTTGTGTGTAAGCAATGTGGGAAAGCTTTCTCGAGGTGCCATGATTGTAAAACACATGAAAGAACGCATACAGGGGAGAAACCATATGTATGTAAGCAATGTGGAAAAGCTTTCAGTACACACAGATACTGTCAAAGACATGAAAAAATACACACAGGGGAGAAACCCTATGTATGTAAGCAATGTGGAAAAGCTTTCTCTACACAGGGATCTTGTCAAGTACATGAAAGAATTCACACTGGGCAGAAACCCTATGCATGTAAGCAGTGTGGAAAAGCGTTCTCCTCACGCAGATCTTGTCGAAATCATGAAAGACGTCACACTGGGGAAAAGCCCTATGTATGTAAACAATGTGGGAAATCTTTCAGCACAGATGGATATTGTCAAATACATGTAAGAATTCACACTGGGGAGAAACCATATGTATGCAAACAATGTGGGAAGGCATTCATCAGAAACACTCATCGTCGAATTCATGAAAGAACTCACACTGGGGAGAAACCCTATGTGTGTAAGCAATGTGGGAAAGCTTTTATGAGTTACAGTGTGTGTAAAACACATGAAAGAACACACACAGGGGAGAAACCATATGTATGTAATCAATGTGGGAAAGCTTTCAGCACAAAATATCATTGTCAAATACATGAAAGAGTTCACACTGGACTGAAACCCTATGTGTGTAAGCAATGTGGGAAATCTTTCAGCACACATGGATATTGTCAAATACACATAAGACTTCACACTGGGGAGAAACCCTATATATGTAAGCAATGTGGAAAAGGTTTCACCACACGTGGAGACTGTCAAAAACATGAAAGAGTTCACACTGGGGAGAAACCCTATGTATGTAAGCAATGTGGGAAAGCTTTCAGCACCCAAGGATCTTGTCAAAGACATGAAAGAATTCACACTGGAGAGAAACCCTATGTATGTAAGGAATGTGGGGATGCTTTCAAGAGTTACAGTGAATGTAAAACTCATGAAAGAACACACACAGGAGAGAAACCATATGTATGTAAGCAGTGTGGGAAAGCTTTCATCACGAAATATCATTGTCGAACACATGAAAGAGTTCACACTGGTGAGAAACCCTATGTATGCAAGCAGTGTGGAAAAGCTTTCAGCTCAAAACGTCATTGTCAAACACACGAAAGTGTTCATTCTGCAGAGAAACCATATATGTGTAAGCAATGTGGGAAAACTTTCAGCACAAAACGTCATTGTCAAACACATGAAAGACTTCACACTGGGGAGAAGCCCTATGTATGTAAGCAATGTGGGAAAGCATTCAGCACAAAGGGATCTTGTCAAATACATGAAAGAATTCACACTGGGGAGAAGCCCTACGTTTGTAAACAGTGTGGAAAAGCTTTCACCACACATGCATATTGTCAAATACATGAAAGACTTCACAGTGGGCAGAAACCCTATGTATGTAAGCAATGCGGGAAAGCTTTCTCCACACAGGGATATTGTCAAATACATGAAAGACTTCATACTGGTGAGAAACCCTATGTATGCAAGCAATGTGGGAAAGCCTTCACCAGGCGCAGTCAATGTAAAATACATGAAAGGACTCACACTGGGTATTAATCCTATGTATGTAAGCAGTGTGGGAAAGCTTTCACCAGGCATAATGAATGTAACATACATGGATGAACTTACACGGGTAAAAAAAAATCTATGTATGTAAGTAATTTGGAAAAATATTCACCTCCTGCAGATCTTGTCAAATAAATGAAAGATTTCAGACTGGAGAAAAAGCCCATGTATGTAGGCAATGTTGGAAAGATTTCAGCAGGCACAGTGAATGTAAAACACATGAAAGTGCTGACACTGGATTCATCCTATGTATCTAAGCAATGCGTGAATACTTTCAGCACACATGATAACTGTCACATGTGAAAGAGCTTACTGGGCAGAAAGCCTATGTGGATTAGCAATGTGGGAAAGATGCCAGTCCACACACATTGTTAAATACATGAAAGAATCCTCCCTGGGAGAAAGTGTATATATGTAAGCCTGTTTTGAAAATCCTGTGAAACTTTCTTGTGTAGCAGAGACTTGAAGAAATAATTAATCCAAAAATTTGATATAAATTGTTCTTCACAAAATTTCCAGAACATACAAATCCCAAGTGGAACTATCCTAAAGAACACAAGTTGTGTGATTTTCAGTAAATCACACATATCTAGATTATATATATATATATATATATGTAGAGTTTAATATAGACATACAGAGTTGACATAATTTTGTATTTTTGAGTCTCTGCTTAATCCATGGTGTGTTTTAAGTAAACATGGTGAACTGAAATATGCTTTTTACTTTCAGGTACAGTTAGTGTCTATGTAGTTAATGTTTTGTCTTTAAAATTGAATGATATAGCCAGTAAAAAAACTTAACTTTTATATTGTTTTCTGTTAATTGTTGGAGTATAACCAGTATGTTTCTTTTAACTTTTTGGTGCATATACTCCAGTTTGGTGTAACAAATTATGTTTCTGAATTTCATGCTACCTCTTACATTAAGATACATATTTTCAGAGGCTTGTGAACATATATTTTTGACAAAATTCAGATGTTTTCCACACAACTTGTAGACTAGCAAATGTTCTGTGTTTCATGTTGTGACAAGATACCTGCTTATATCCTGACGTCGTTATATATTATATCATGTACATAATGTTGCAAGTTTTTCTTTTTTACTGGAGACAGTGTTCTCATTTACATAAATTTTTATGTTTTCTTATGAAAATTTTACTTATGTTTATATTGCATTGACTTTTAATTTAGTGTTAATTTTTTTGCCACATGTACCAAAAAAAAAACCATACTGCTATAAATTTCTAATTTTCCCAGACCAGCAGAACCATAACATGGTTCTAAAAGCATATCATAAATTATAGCAATGTCTCCAGAAAGTATAAATTATGGTATGATTTATGATTAGTGTACAAAGTCTAAGCCAAATGTGATTCCTTTAGTCTCAGCAGCAGGAGAGACTGAGATGGAATGATCATGGCATAGAAGGCAACTTTGGGGGCAACTTACCTAGATGCTACAGGGAACTGTGAAGCAGTTTTCTCTATACCTGAGTTTGAAATTTAAGGAAGGAAACAAGTTGTGGTCAAGAATATAAACATAGCATAGGATTAAAAGATAAGTATTGCAAATCAGTATGGTTTTGTTGTTCAGGAAATGCACCTTTCATGGTATTATTTGTGCAACATCACATATATGCCTGTATCAGAGTAAAACATAAACAATGAAACATGAATGAGCCCAGCGTCTCATGTTCTGAATGCAGAGTTATAAAAAAAATTATTTTCTCAGTACTGTTACTGGTGTTTTGGACAGAAAATAGGATGACATAACAAAGAAAAAGGATTTGTAAAATGTAAAAATTTCTGCACAAATATGGATGCAATACAACAACAAAGGAGCACAAAGAAATAACCTACAGAATGGGAAAATTTTGCCGGATATTCCTTGAGATCTAACATCTAAAAACAAACAAATAAAATGACAGTGAAATGAATGCATAAATCCAAATTGCCAATAAATACCTGAGAAACTGTTGAGCATTTTTGCCCAATAAAAGAAATGCAGATTTGATCATCATCTTATTCCAGACAAAACACATCACCACGAACTGAAAACAAAGTTCATGAGGCTGCAGGGCAAGAGAAACAATTCAACATCATTCGTGGGAATGTTAGTAGTTCAACCAGTACCAAAGTCTGTACAAAATGTTAAGAACACTACAATTAGTAATTCCATTCAGTATAGCATTTCCTTTTGTGGCTGTCTTCCCCAAAGAATTAAAGACATCATATCTCAGTGACCAATGTATATTCCTGTTTACTGCATCAATGTTCACTTTTTCTGTGGGACAGCAGCAGCGAGCACTACCCTGTCAGCCATCAGATACCAACAATAGTAAATGCTCTTCATTGTACTCCATTTAGTAAATTACATGTGATATCTTATGAAATGGGCTCAATGTTATATTTTTGTACTATACTATGAGTTAATATAAGCATTTTATGCATGTGGATGTAGCAAAGGCATCACTATTATGTTCATTAGATTTGGGATATTAAATGCATATTCAGTATTTTTTTTCAACTATTTCAGTTACTGATACATTGTCACTTTGTACCTCAAGGAACACCTATAACCATGTCAACTTTATTGAGGTTATGATGCACATAACACCAACCTCATCACATTCTCTCCTGGGTTCAGTGCTGTTACTGTACTGCATGCACATGTATATAAAAGTTTCTTTTGTTACTTTCCTTAGAAAAATTTTTGAAAATTTTCTTGTATAATCAGATGGTAAATACTCCTATAGTGGGTGCCTCGGGACTTAAATGGCCATTGAATGCTCAATTCAGGGTAGAAGGAAGGTTAAGAGCAAGAAGAACTAATACAGGATACACAGTCCATGAGGGAAGAGTTTGAACTCCCATAAAAGAACCCTAATGAAGATTTGTGTTCAAAGACTGAACACTGGAGTCTGATGTTGATGACAGCACTAAACATCAAACCTATTTAAAATAATTCAAGTGCCGGGTGTGGTGGCGCACGCCTTTAATCCCAGCACTCGGGAGGCTGAGGTAGGCGGAGCGTTGTGAGTTCGAGGCCGGCCTGGGCTACAACGCGAGCGCAAGGCCGGCCTGAGCTGCATAGTGCGACCCTGCCTCAAAAAAAACCAGGGCCGGGAGTTTGGCTCAGCAGCTTAAGTGCCTGTCTGGCAGGTGCGCGGCTGTGAGTTCAATCCCCGGTGCCGCAAAAAAAAATAAATAAATAAATAAAATAAAATAAAATAAAATAATTCAAGTATGCAGAAGTTCTTTTCCACCTTTTTTTTTTTTTTTTTTTTGTTCACCAATGCCAAGTCCTCTTGTATGCCAGTGCTTTTTCCTCATGACAGTTTTTTTTCACTCAGATCAGTGGCCCACATATCAATTATTTTCTCTAGAGGGACACATAGCCATGCAGGTTTTATGGCATGTTTTCATCAAGTCATGCTGATGACAAGATTAACAATCTAAAATCTGGAAAATCTTAATAAAATTTGTATTGTTACATGCCTGTAGTGTATCTTTACATTGGTTATCAGAATATTGTACCTGTATACAGCACATCTGAACTCTTTTTCTTTCAAAGAGAGTAAAATAAAACAAAACAATAAAATCAGAACAACAATGAAAGTGATATAGAACTTCCATACAGTATAATAGGAAATCAACAATGGCTATCATAATGTCTCTTGTTTTCTCAAAATTGCTGCCCATACCATCAGACATAATAAAATCAAACAAAACAAAACAGAATGAAACTAATCAAAACAGAACATTGAAAAAAATGATAAAATGGAACAAAACAAAACTGAGTACGATACTGAATTTCAAAAACAAGACAGAAGGAAGTCCCCCATACTGCATATTGTTATCCTCCCAATAGATGGTCAGATTAGTGGCCTTAGGCCTGCAAAGTTAATAAAACAATAGAAGCATTAAGTTGTTTTGGTACCTCAGATGCTATCAACTCAGACTGTCCTCTCAATCAGCCAGTTGCTTATGGTGGGGAGTTGGGGTGGTGTTCTTGTTTCCCAGCCTGTGTGCCAGTTGGCTCACAAGAAGTGTTCTTGTCCTTCATGTTACTCCTCTCAGGCCCAGCATGGCTCCTGCCAACTCATGGAAAGGGCGAATTTGGTTTGTTCTCCTCCTGGGACCCATGTGGCTTGTGCCAGGTCACAGGAATGGCGTGAACTCTTTATTTCACATTCCAGTCTCCTTTCTCGCCCTTCCATCATTATTTCATCCTATTACCATTTTTATAATGCCTCTCATTTTCCAAATACTTTTTATTTTTTCTTATGAAAGTAGAATGAAACAAAATGCCCTTGATAGTAAATTGGTTCATCTAAACATAGCAGCTTTCTAAATATACAAGTGTATAAGGATATCAGCATCCTTGTATGTTTTTAGAGAAAATTCACAAAATATAATTCCAAGGAAGAGAACCCCATATGATGGGTAGGAGGCCACATTGTGACCCTTAGAAATGGAAACCTACAAGTGTGTAGCACAAGCATGTGATCATAGCATTTGTGTTCAATGCATGAAAACAAGCATCAGATTCACCTACTGGAGTCTTCGATGCAGGGCTGCCTGGGTTTTGAGGAGTAAGTTTTGCTCCAGTATATCCAGGAGGTGTGTCCAGGGATGTGAGAGCAGTTAGAGTAATCATAGTCCCTCTTTATCCACATGTTAATCCTGCCAGTTTAGTAGGATTTAATATTAACAATTCCAATACTTGAAATGACAAGGTTCAAATCATGTGCTATTCTCAGTAGCTTGATTAAATCTCATGCCACTCTGATCCATCATTTATCTCAATGGATCTCATCGTGTAACAGTTGTGTGATGTCACACTGTTAAAAGGATGAGTACACTAACAAGGGCAACATTTAGAGAAAGACAGCACATTCTCATGGAACCATTTACTCTATGATTTTAATAACCATTTCAGTGTTAAGTAATGTAAATATCTGTGCATGATTAATAAATTTTTATAGGTATATATGTATATGCAGCACTATATGTGTGTATGCATGTGTGTGTTTTATTTCTGTCTTCTATCGGAAGCATAAATTTGGTACATGGATTCATATTCCAAACAGATAAGGTGGCATTATGCTTTTATTTCAGTAGAGAGCTTCTTGACTCCTATATGTGTGCTTTGTCACAACAGAAGAAAAGACAGAAGTTGTCTGGAGAAGTCACATAACTGACTAGCTTGCCAAATGATAAAAAGCATGTACATTGCCAAGAACAACCACTCTTTCACTCCCATGTCTAAATCACATGGATTCTTGAAAACTTTCTATCTTTGTCCCAGGGCAATTCTTTGATTTCACATTGGGTGTGGTTGAACCTGAGAAAGAATAATCCTGGTTCAAGTATAATTTTAAGAAAGGAAAGTGCATTTTTTGGACATTCAGTATATACTGTAGAAAAGAGTTTGTGGGTTTATGATAATGGAGGTGAGGTAGAGAAACATTTTCAAATGGCAAAGAGGATACAAACGTCATCAGGCAGACAGCACCAGGAAACAAGCATCACCTGGGACCTTGGGAGAACTACTGAGGCTGAGGGAACAGGGAGAGTTCCTGTTTGAGAAGCTCTTTCCCAACCCAGTTTGATTACATATAAGTATTTGTTTGTAGAACACTTATTCTCGGAGGCATTTTATTTTTTCCATTTTTAAATACATACAAAGTGTCTCAGCATTTCCCTTTTCTTCTTTATCAAGTAATGTAAAATGAATCACAGATTGTCACAATGTCATATTTAAAGATTCAGATTCATCATTCTTGTCTTAATTTATAAATGTCGTTGTGATGTATGTGAATCACATCTTCAGCATGAGGCCAAACTGGAGCCAGCAGAGAAAGAGCAATGAATTCCCCTTGGTGCTTTCTGGACAGCAGTCTTCCCTGTAGGCGGCCTCTAGCTGGAGAGAACATCAACGGAACCAGTTAGAACAGTGAAAAGCTACAGAGTGGGGGAGAGCTAGACATGCATGCAGAAGGCACAAGCCACAGCCATTGAGTGCAGATTTCCTTTCTGAGGCTGTGACCCTACTTTCCTTGGGAATTTCTACACACAGTTTTGATTTTGGCATGCAAAGATTTATGGGTGTCAATCTAATTTGTATACATTAAACATTTGTTGTCAGGCTTATAGATAGATTCTTTTATGTAGTTTCTAGAGAAAGGGGTGATGAATTTAACACCTGAATGAGAACCTTAAAGTGACTCCAGGAAAGGGTCTTCCTCTAGTAAATATTAGGGTGTAAGAAGTTGCATTTTCCCACTGGGAAAAGGGAGCAACAGGCCATGGTCAACTCCCAGACTTAATATTTTTACTTTTTGTTGCCTCGTCACCAGAATTTACTGTGGCACACTTTCAGTAGTCAATCTTTTCCTCTACATGTGAGGAGCGACTGAAGCTGGAGATGAGTCACACATGTGAGGCTAAAAATGGCCAACTCTGGGAACACAGAGAGCCAGAGTAGAGCCCAGGAAGCAAGCTGTTCCAGCTCCAAGAGAGTGAGGTGCTCTTACAAAGTTGCATGACAGAGGGGTTGAAATCCCGAGTGTATAAATAAACATGCTGCAGTGGCTAAGCAGTTCCTCTTCTCACATCAGGAGAGAGGGCTCCACCTGACCTCAGCTTTCTGTCTCTTATCTTTATTTCTCCATCCTTTCACCGTCCTTCCCCCTTTGAAAATCTAGAGCTGTGCTGGTATGTGGCAAATGGTGCCTGAACATGGCCTGGCGTAAGAAGTGGGTGAGGGGATGCTTCTCACTGTGCATGCAAAAGCAGGAGAAGTGATATATCATCAAGTGTAAAACTTGGGGAAAGGAAAAATGTGGGCTCGCTAGGGACAAAGAGAAAAACAGGCTCACTAGGGCCAAAGAGAGAAGCAGGCTCACTATGGTCAGAGAGATAGATTTAGGAGAAACCAAAAGGAAAGATGTGCATTGATTTTACCAATTGTTAAACATGGGATGAACAGATTTTCAAGAACTACGAATGTGTATAGAAATGCCTGTTGTATTTGTTGTGAGTTCAAGGCCGGCTTGGGCTACAACGTGAGCACAAGTTCTGCCTGAACTACATAGTGAGATCCTGCCTCAAAAAACTAGGGCCAGGAGTTTGGCTCAGCAGTTTAAGCGCCTGCTTGGTAGGTGTGAGGCTGTAAGTTTGATCCCCTGTGCCACACACACACACACAAAGAAATGCTTGTTGTATTCTTTATTCTTGTATTTACCTTTTTGTTGTGGGCCTGGATCAGGGAGTGTCTCGATGATTAAGACTGTACAACTTGCTAAATTTCTTGAAGTTTTTTTTTTTATTGTTTCCAGAAGGAACTGTAAATTTACAGTTGGGATGAAGTGGGAAAGCAGCTTACAGCAAGGAAAAGGAAAAAGAAAACTAGCACAAATCTATTGAGACCTCTACAGACTTTAAAAGGGTTGACAGGGAGAATCTGCTGCTGCCTGCTCCTCTCACCACTCCTCACAGGCCTACAGGCAAGTTAGGAACCAGAGAGCTTCACTGAGCATGGAGCCTGGTTCAGACAAGGAAGGTGGGAGAAACAGTGTTTCTTGTTTCAGTTGCAAGGGCAAAATGTTATGATTCTAGTGTAATATAATGTTGGTAGACTTAATACTGGTTTTCAAGCATTGTTAAACTGTCGTGATGCTCAAGTTGTGAAATGATAAAAATAAGCATGTCTTTGTATCTGGAAACCAATTTAAAATAATGTGTCTGACAACGCGGAGCACAAGGCCGGCCTGAGCTACATAGTGCGACCCTGCCTCAAAAAACCAGGGCCGGGAGTTTGGCTCAGCAGCTTAAGCGCCTGTCTGGCAGGTGTGAGGCTGTGAGTTCGATCCCCGGTGCCGCAAAAAAAAAAAAAAAAAAAAAAAAAAAAAAAAAAAAAAAAAAAAAAAAAAAAAAAAGTGTCTGGTTGCCAAGTTGACAAGGGGTAGATTGGAATGGTTGATACATTGTGTCAACTTCAGAAGCTTAGAAGCCTGACTGAGTGACTCATTGGGGAGGCTGGGGTCTTCACTTTTAAAATCCTTATACTGTGCTGGAGGAGGAGGGCACTGAGGCCATGTGCATAGTGTACCTACCCTAGGGGTGTATCCTGCCTACAGTGTATGGGGAAAGAGGAGGCTTAAGCATCTCCTCGTTTGCTCTTGCTGCTTTTTCTGTCTTCAATTGCCATGAATTGTTACTCCCTCAGATGCCATTCAGTGGGCTTCTGTTTTCCATGCCACCTTCCATCAAAATGCTACCGTCTTACACAAATAGTTCCATTTAACCTAGGAGCAGGCTCGACAAATTGTTAAACAGTTTCTCATGCATGATACATCTTTCCTCACTCTCTATGAGGGTTAATTCCTGAGGATTATACCCTAGTCATCTCTGGAAAATGGATGTCACTCACATTCCTGAGTTTGGCTTTTTACACTGGGTCCGTGTTTCAGTAGATTTCTCAGCATTTATTTTTGCTTCTGCTCACACTGCTAAAGCCGCTAAACAAGTCATTGCTCATTGTTTGGATGTCTTTAGTGCCCTTGGCTGCCCACAGGCACTTAAGACAAACAGTGGTGCAGTGTATATAAGTCCTGCTTTCTAAAAGTTTTGTAAAACTTTCCCTATTTCCCTTACCATGGGAATTCCTTATAACCCTCATGGTCAAGGAATTGTTAAATGTGCTCACCATATGTTCAAAATTGAATTATGAAAACAGAAGGGGGAATCTCTACCTACAAAATTTATACCTCACAATAGAATTCACTGGGCAGTGTATATTATTAACTTTTTTTAAGTCCTAGTAGGGATGGGACTACATCAGGAGAAAGAAAATTCAGTCAGATAAAAGAAAAAAAAAAGCGAGGGTCCTTTGGAAAGATCTTCGTACTGGACAATGGAAGGGACCCAGCCCAGTGCTAACTTGGATTTGAGGGTATGCTAGTGTCTTTCCAGTGAATACTGAATGGGTGCAACAGGTGACTCCCCCACCACACTTTTGATTGTTAAGTAGAATACTGCTGCTGAAGGAATGTAATTGATGTGTTAGTAATTATAGTATCTTGTTTTTATGCTTTCCTATTTTTTAATTAAAATGTGTCATAACCAGATGTGGTTGTACAGTCCTCTAATCTTAGCACTTAGGGAAGCTGACACAAAAGAATTATACATTTACAAGTTTGTGACATTGCTGCCAATATAGCAACATACCAAAACATTTCTT
>RJWM01008170.1:0-74274 GCA_004363535.1 Dasyprocta punctata | reverse complement strand
AAAAGATATAATGCATAGAAAAAGCCCATTTTCTTTTCATTCTGATGCAAAAAAATAAATTTGGCGGGTGCAACTACAATATGGTCTATGGAAATACCAAAGAATGTGGCAATGTAGAATCCTAGAAATGTAGAGTGAGAGAAACAGACAATCTGCCAAACACTTCCAGGTTATCTCCTATGTCAGGGCCACATCTACTTCCCAGGTGATCCTTCAACAGAGGATAAAAAGAACTCTGTGCCTGAGAAAGAGTGGCATAGCCTAAAGGGGAAATGGCACTGGGCCCATTTCAAAACCACCACCTGACAGGATTTCTGGGGACTGTCCAGCCTGTTCCCAGGCCACTTGCATAGAAGAATATGTGTCTAGAAAGCTAACTCTGAAAAGGCCAGGTAGTTGAGCAAACTGAGATAATTTTTGTATTATCTACAACATGAAGATAAAAGATGTGCCACTTTTTATTAACAATATTCAGTAAGTCAAATTCTGTTATAGTAAATCATAACACAGCAAGGAGGGCACAAAATTTCATGTCAAATGCTATTGATTGGAGGTGGCTGGAACACTGAGGGATAGATTCATAGGCCATAGTCAGGCTTGCCGAGAAACAGTACTGTGATTGATTAGTAATGTCTGGTATGAGAGGGAGAGGCAGTAATAGACAATATAAGGGAGAGGCAGTAATAGACAATCTACCTGTCTGCTAGCTGTCACTCCAGCAGACTCCATAACTGCTATTTCAGGTCACCACTGTAAGAAAACTAAAGGTAAAATGAAGGAATAAGACATCTCTATGGGAGGAGACTTATTCGACTCCCTAGACTTCAAACAATAAATAATAATTTCAAAACAAAAAAGTTTCTAATTTGCAACAAGAGGTAAGGTCTGTGAGTCAAGTCCTACAAAACTGTGAGGAACAACACAAGCTTTCATATTTCATAGCTTACCCAAGACTGATGTAAAGGTTAGAGGACAAGCTTCTATAGATCACTCCCTGCTTCCTGGGGATGTCATGCAGGACAAGAGCATGAATGAGGACCTCGATTTTGAGGATACCTAGATGAAAGGTATGTAAGAACACTTTCAAAATTCAAGGAAGTGGGGTGAGAAAGAGAATTGAAGACCTTGGTAATATCCACGTTCCTTTTACCCCAAATGAAACTTCATAATGTGACAGAAAAATACGTTACTACTCTTTGGGGAGGCTGAGGTGTTAAGGCTGCTACCAGTCTTGGCTTCTGTCCAATCTTCCCTGACGCTTGGTGGTGCAAGCTCCCTTCTACACTGTTAAGTTGGGATGTTGCCTGCGTGGCGGAGATGGAAAGAGGTTACGCTTGCAGTGACCCATCACTGAAGGAGTTTTCATTTATATAACAAGTTTGGTGTAAATATTCAAGAAGGTTTGGGCCATTAAAAAACAAAAAATCTTTGTGGACCACTAGAGTATCTGACCAACAGCCGCTAGGGACAAATATCTCCAGTTATCATTATCATACGATAAAAGGACACTATTTCTTAATATTGCAAATCCAAATTAACCCAATCTGTACATTTAGCCTTTGTGACACAGACTACCTGACAAAATGGATAAGCAAAGATTATGAAAAGATGGCCCTTCCAGAACATGTTCCGTCTTCCCCCTTGCAAAAGACCTGACACTGATAGTATGAGCCAGGGTAGCAGTTACACTCCAGAACACTAGAGGTTAGAGGCATACTGCCTACGAAAAGTTTTGTCTCTCGAAGGACATCCTCAAGAATGCTCTTCACTTCTGCTCAGAGGACGGCTTGCTGGGGTGTCTGCAGAGAACTGCTAAGAGCCAAGGAGCTGAAGGCATTTTCCTCCCCAGTTATGCACAGAACAAAAGCCACCATTAACATTATTCCCCTGTGAAGGTTCAAAGAGTGGACATTAGGCCAACTGGGGGTAAGACAACTAAAAATGGAAGCGTTGTATAGAAAATTCCAAGCAGTAATCATAGCCAGGAGCCAGTGGCCCAGAGATACAAACACCCTGAAAACCAATTGATACTAATGAAGCTGCAGCTTCAAGGCAGACTAGGGCAGAGGGAGGGGTGAAAATTTTAAGCACTTAACAAGTAAGTGGGCACATTTCATGCTGGGTACTGATCTTTGCCAGGACCCAATCTTCCCATGGCCATCTCACATCTAATACTCTGTCCCTTGACTTCTTAAGGACCAAAAAGTAAAGTGGGATAATATCCCACTCGAATGCCTGCTTTTAATGGACGACGTGACAGCTATAATTTCCATGTGTTCATTCCAGTGAAGGCTTCCATTTATTCTGATAGGGAAAAAAAATCTTAGAAAAGAAACTGCAGACCAACCTCCTGGGGGATTTCAATGGCTAGCATGGATTTTTAGGTTAAGAACTAGTAGGTGTGTAACCCACCAGGGTTGAGGTTATTGAAAATTTACCATTATAATAATGTTTTTCCTAAATCATCTACATAATAGAAAGTGGGGAATATGTGAATCTTTAATGGGCACTGATTATGAATCCTCTTGAAAAATCAAAGAACCATTTTTTTCTTTTTTTGCACTGGTGAGGACTGAAACAAGGGCTTTGTGCTTGCTTAGATAAGAGCTGCAACTCTGAGAAATTCCCCGAACCCCCAGAGAATCTTTTTGCAAGTCAAACAATATAGCTGTAATTCAACCATTATTGAATTTTCATGTATTGGTCTGAAGCAATCTATGATATTTCTTACATGCCTTATCTAGGCAGCAAGCTTCCTGAAGGTAGGGAGCTCATCATACCCAACAAGGCAGGTACTTAATTTCTACGTAATATGCATTCATACAATATTGCTTCTCTCTTTTGGAAAAACTATCTACATAAAAAATATTTAAAACAGGATACACCTGGACTAGGGACAGACTATGTATTAGGAGGGTGTCAAAGAAATAAATGCATCCAGTGGCCATGCAGGGTGCTGTACACCTACAATCCCAGCACTCACAAGGTGGGGGACTGGAGGATCACTGCCGGAGTACAAGGCCAGTCTGGGTTATATGTGAATTCAAGATCAGGCTGAACTACAAAGTGAGATCCTGACTCAAAACGCACACACACACAAATCCATTTACACAAGAAAAATGTGCCAGTAGGGGCCTATGGCACCAGGATCCCAAATACCAACTCTAGAACAGAGTCATCTCCAAAGCTTCAGGGAACCATTTCAGGACAGGAGCAAAGATTTACTAGCATCAGGGTACAAGTTGCAAGTCAAAGTTTTACAGAACAGTGAGATAGGTACGATCTCCTTAATCTAATTAGGAAGGATAAAGTGTTAAAATGACCACAGTGATTACTTCTGTATCTTCTCCCATGTAGAAACATTTGTTACTAGAGGTAGGCGTCTCCAAGCCCTCATGGCAGGACAAGTTCTTTGCAGCATACGTCACTGCAGCTCTCCATCCATTTTTAGAATAAATCTTCGGGCCACCCAGCCTAGTCATCATGTCTAGATCCACAGCTTGCACATTCTAGAGCTATACTATCTCACAGATACATACTGAACACCATAAATGCATGCCATATATATATCATTTTATAATTTTTAGTAGCTAGATTTAAGAAGAAAAAGTCACATTTAAAATACTAAGTAATTAAATATATCAAAATATTTTAAATTCAACATGCAATCAATGTACAAGTGATTAACACGATAATTTACATTTTTTGTTCTACAAAGTCTTCAAGTCCCAGTGTGTATTGTGTATGGTACTTTTTACTATTTTTTTTTTTTTTTTTGTTGTTGTTGTTGTTCTTTTTGAGACAGGGTCTTGCTACGCAGTTCAGGCTGACCTTGTGCTCACTTTGTAGCCCAGGCTGGTCTCAAACTCGCAGTGATTCTCCTGCCTCAGTCTTCCAAGTGCTAGGATTACAGGTTTGCACCACCACACCCAGTTTTTATAATACATTCTTGATTTGGAACAGGCACATATCAAGAGTTCAGCAGGCACAGCTGCAAAAAGTGTCCAAACTGAACAGCTCAGGCCCACGAGCACAGCAAAATTCCAGGCTAAGAATTTCTGTCCAGCAAGGGAAAGAATGCCTATATACTGATGCCTTACACACTGTATATTGTTATGACTTCACATGACTGGATCGGGACTGCTGAAATACAGAACATTAGTAGAAAAGGAGTATTAGGAAAAGGAAGTAGAGAGCACCCCTGATATTTTTTCCCACTGGTTTCTCTACACGTAGCTTTAAAAAAAAATATATATATATATATATACACACACACATATATATATATGCAAGCAGTGAGCCTATATGTGCACGTGGGGAGATGTACAAAACATATGGATCTATATATCTATAAATTCTTCAGCTGATTTTCAGTCTGTCACCTGTCAAGATGACAGAAAGGAAGACTTCAATCAAAGAGCAGGAGGCAGTACAGCATTGTTCTCCCCCAAGAAAAAAACAATTTAACTACAGTCTAGTTTGTGTGTCTGGAGGGGGTGTGTGGGGGAAGAGCAGGTGGCTTCTTGCCAGGAATTTATATCACATTAGAAAACTGAGGAATTAAGAGATTTTCAATTATTTCAATCACACATTTAAAGACTAAACTTCAAAAATAAGTATGAAAGGTCTTACATACCACAGGCACTCAACATTTGCAAAATCACTAAGCCAGTTATTAACTCTCTTAAGGGCACAAAACACATTCCAGGTACCTATAGATTAGGAGGGAGTATGCAGTGGTGATTAAGTGAACAAGGGCTTTGCAGACAGTTAAGCTAGGGTTCAAAGCCCAGGTCAGTTACCTCCACCTGTGTGAGCCAGTTATTTAATCTGAGCTAATGGCAGTTTCCTCATTAAGTGAGGACAAATAACAGTTATTTTACAAGGCCTCTATGAAAATGAGATAAACAAAGTGCTGGTACCTGAACACTGCTGTCTGGTGCCCAATGAGTGAATATAAAGATATATGCATGTCTCCCAGGAGTAATGCAGAGCAAGAATAGTGTCCGTGCGTGTATGCATGTATGTACGTATGTGTGTGCATGCGTTTATGGTGAAAAACAGGATTCAAACAGAGTAGCCAGGAGACAGACTCAGGAGTCTTCCTGAAGGAGTACAAGTGTTGGCCCTGGCCCTACCAGCTGCGTAACCTGGGACAACATCTGCATGGCAGTAACCCAGCTGAAAAGATGACAGTGATGGCATCCACCTCGAACTGCTGTTCAAACTCTGGGAGCATCAAGTACGGCAAATGAATAGCACAGGCTGACCCTTCAGTTGTCGCTCAGTGACTGCTGATTACTGTCATCACTGCAGGAATGAACCACTCATCTGGACTGCAGTGGCTTCCTGTCCAAGATGCTCCTAATGCCATGCACGCAGGAGTGGTTCCTCCACAAGGGAGGGGCCAGAGGAAAGTGGGCTAAAAGGTTTTTCAATCTAAGTATCAGCATAGATCTTAAAGAGTCTGCACTTCAGAAAGCATTTTCTTTACCCTTTTCTCAGTTACTTTCTTCCTTGCTCAGAAGCCTACAAAAGTAACCATACTGACTTCAATTAAAAAATATTTTTCTAACACCTATTACAGGGGCATCTTGGTTCACAAACTTAATGCTTTCCACCAATCTGGTCGCAAACTGAATTGCATGAGAACCAAATCAAATTTCTCCATAAAATCAACACTGAACCTAACCACCAAATTTGAGAATCATGGAAACAATTAAGCTCATGAACCAAGGTACCACTGTATGTGCAATGACACATTCAAGGGATGAATAGTCCTTGCCATCAGAGAGTTTATGCTCAAGTGGTGCTTTAGCTACCTGTTTACTTACTTTCCAGAAGTAAAAATTTCATAGTGGGACTATCTGCTTGCTTAGGGGCTTGAACTGAACTAAGAAAGTCTCGTCTTTGGTATGTAATAAAAATTTAAATTTTTGCACTACTATATAAAATTGTTTCCTCTTGTCTCCATAAGCTTGAAAACCAAAAACTTGCATTTAAAAAAAAAAAAACAAACATAATATTGTGTATGGCATCACAGTCACACACAAGTATTTCTCCAAGCTCTGTACACATCTGTGCATGCCATGGACTTATGAAATTATGTGAAAGGAAAAAAAAAGCCCTCAAAGGGTATACATTTAGTTTAAATTGCTTTAAAACAGCCTTACATGTCAACAGCAAGTCAGCATTTGCTTAATACATGAACAATTATGAGATGCTACCTCTATTACAATTTCCACAGTTGGGCAAAAATTTAATATCCCAGTTGTCAATGCCACCAAAATGAGTGAGTCCTGTGTGTACTTTGCCATGGCGATACTAAAAAATTTCTTTCTGCCAAAATATTAAAAAAGGCTGCCTCCTATCAGAGAACACTGTGGGGCAGGGCTGGAAATCAACTGGCAGAAACCAAAGGTCAAGAGGTAGAGAAGTGAGGAGCTTAAAGGAAGGGCAAGACTTTCATAGCTCTAAGAAATATAGTTGGACACAGCCGATCACTGTTTTTTAATACTCCTCCATTTGCTGAGGAAGTGGCCTGCAGCAGAGTCAAACAGCTTGAACTATTTTTAGACCTATGACCCTCTACAAACATAACGCTAAATTCAGTCCTCAGTTACACCCACTCAACTCCCACCGGCTTCAGTTAGAGCCACAGGGAGAATCTGCTCACGACACAGAAGGGTTTATTTAAGCTCTTTGCATTCTTTGGTTCAAATGAAATGATAGCAAAGCGGCTAAAGGCTATCAAAAGGCACATGGCTGGTCTCCTGGCTCCAGGAGAGTGGCAGCCAAGAGCTTCCATACCGAGGAGAAACGTGCAAAGTGTGACACTCTTGCACAGTTGATGAAAAATTTGTGTCCTGTGGGTAACCTAGGCACAGGGGAAAAAAAGAAGTTCCTTCTGAAAATGGGAGTCAATAATATCTCAGAATTGTTTAAAGCTATGACCACATCTACAAAGGCTCAGATTTATAGAATCTTAACATTTGAGCTGAATTAAACTTGTAACTCCAAATACTGTAAAGGATCACATAAAATCCACTGCTGCTGAATGCCACACAACTGTGACCATGAACTACAGTACAGTGAGGAGAAAAACATCATGTATAAATAATAGGTCCGAAGTCTGACTTGGGGGTTAGTGGAGAGCATTTGGCATCTCAAATTACTTTAACAGGGGGGCCTGTCACATCCCATGGAAAGGACACTTGGGTCTCCCAACACCCTCTCTAATCCGTCTTTCTTAAAGGAACACTCAGCAAGATAATGAATCCTTTAAATGTTACATCTTCTGTCGTGCATTATTGTGGTGCCGAAACTCTTCACATCAAACAGTCATCAGGACTATTACAAAGTGAGCTTATAAGAGAGGGGCTGAAAAGGAGCTGTGTGAAAAGAAGTGGAAAATTAAAGCTGAAGCAGTCGAAGAAAGGGCTTAATTTACTGGCATGTACAGTATGCAAATGAGATTACTCTCAGCTTAACTGCATCATTTATGTCCATAATAACGGCATCATCATTACAGGGCTCAAATTAAATTACACCATAATTAGCATATCAAAGTGATTGGTTAAAGTTTAAAACAAATACCCAATTTTGTTAATGAACAGCTGTAATTGTCATGTACACTTCAGTGAAAACTCTCTAAACAAATATATGTTTTAGAAGAGAGGAAGGATTTTTTTAAGCAGACAGGTCTGTAGCAGAGGTAAATCACCTAAAAAAGAATGACATGGACTATTCTATTAATGTTAATATATGCTGATCATTTTCAGGTAATAAAACATTCTATCAAAACACGACTTCGCTTACATTTAGACACCTTCCCTGCTCCTGAAGTGACAAACCATGAGAAACCTGTTTCTACTTGCAGTAATGATAACAATGTAGGGGTGACCTGTCTTGAACAAGCAAAGGACATGTTCAATAACATGCTATTACTAAACCCTCATACTTATTTAAAAGATATTCATGTTCTAAAAGCACCAAGTCAAAGCTGATCTCTCCTGGCTCCAGCCAAAGAGAGAACAGTGACTGACAGAGCCAGGAAAACTCACTGAATTTATGGGGTAGACCAGAACGCTCCTGTGTTGATGACCTGATAACATATCACATAGCCCGGAACTCAATTTCTCCTCCTTGAATCATAGCTGCACAGCAGTTTCAAAAGCACAGTTGCACTAGAGAAGTTTTTACTCTTCAATCATTAAAATAAATCAGGAGACACGACTATTCTGTCAATGTTAACTACAGTCAACATGCACACAAATTTTTTATGTGTAAAACACTAATAACAGACACTAATAATAAACTTGTTTTCAACCTTTTTATTATAACCATTTAATGTCAGAAGAGTTCCTACACAAAAGGGTTTGCAATAATCTTCAGGCTGACATGCAGAAGTGCTCCCTGCCTGATTCCACCAATTTCTTAGCTGCACCCAGTATGTCCTCTGATACATCTGTGAGGGTAACCACCACTGTGATACACAGCAAGACAAGCCAAAATATATTTTGCCCAAAAAAAAGCACTTTCAAATATACTTAACAAGCAAATTGAATGTCTTATTAAAATCGTATTATCTAAACAGTGTTCAAAAATTTAAAGAAAGTAGCTTTTCATTTTATTCATCGAGGAATCCATTAAAGCTTAGGCTCTGAAGTAGTATGTAAATTATGTGCCTTTCAAGGTAGAGCTAGGGCAAATTCACTCCATCAACTAATGATGAACCTCATTATGTGCAGGGAGGATTCATAATGAGGAAAGAGCCACCCGCCATTCCATGTTCTAACATAAATCCCTGTAAAATTTGAATATCTCCCCGTCTAATTAAAGGCTACTAATTCCAATCGCCCCCTCTATGGCCCCAAAGTAAAAATAAACCTCTTTAAAAGCACAGACTACAGTTATATTTCTAAAGCCGTCCATGATTCTGTTTGGATTCCAAACCTTCCACTCAGATATGTTTTACCACAAGCATAACTAGCAGCCTTCTAAGATACAAACTTTGGGACTGTTCAAGTTCATTTTGGTTAAATACATTGGATTTCTATTTTTCAAAGAGCTTCACCTTGACAGAGGTACAGTGCATGCATAGAGATGGTCTGCAGCCAAGAAATCAACAGGAACATGCGAATGTAGTAATAATGTAAAATAAAATTCTTAGCATTCAAGTTCTGTGCTAAGGCTGTGATATGCAGGAAAAGCCAAGCACTGTGGCATGATCCTGAGATTGCATTTGGAAAAAGATGTGTCTGAGTCTGCTTGGGAACGACATACTTGATCCTGGAACAAAATGCTCACTTTTAATGCGGTTTGAACTAATGAACGAGTATAGCCCAGCATCTCACAAGCCAAAGAATTAGTCCCTCTTCTAATCACCAACTGGTTTTTTTTTTTTAAAGCTGAAAACTATAGAATGCAAACACAACGTTGCCAAATATATTTATTATGATTAATAGCCTGTAATATCCCTCACCAAGGCTTAATTTGTTCTCGTTTTCAATTATGAATCTGCACTACTCTATTCCAGTCCCCTTTTTAGGTGGAGATGAATTTCTTGTGGTCTTTACTCTTTCTATTGTATTGTCACCAGCAAGGCACAATTAGTTAAAAACAGCAAACCTCCACCTTGGCTCCAACAGAGCACCCGATTACATAAAATTAGAGAACAAAATAATTGAGAAATAAGTGAAGGTGTCCAGGGAATTAAAGCAATTAGACCAAAGGAAAAAGAAAAAGTAATAAGCCAGGCATCCAAACACACCTTTACATTGAAATGTATGAGAAAATGCAAAAAGGAAAAAAAAAAATTTTTTTCCTAGGTTTTTATTTAATGTTGACAAACTTCAACTAGAATCTAACTAGGGAATCTTATCTCCTGTCACAAATTCCAGCAGCCCCAAATGTCTGAACGCCAGCTTGGCAATGCAATGCACACACTGGTGTTAACATCAGTGTAGAATATCAGGACCTAACGAGTCCATTCTACTAAAGATGCTACCGCTTCTTTAAGTTGCTTAAAAATAAACTCTACTACATAAAAGCTGCCACAGTGCGTGCGCTCTTCATCCCTCGGCTCCAAGCATGATCCCGCCACCTCCCTCCCCCCCTTTTAGGCCAGCCACTCATGCATTAGGGAGACATCCCTCCCAAAATAACTTGGCCCTCCCCCGAAGCATAGAGTTGAGCAACCTACCTTTGTTCTGCAGTTGCAGATAATAACAGGCAAGCCTCAAGACCATGAGGATTTGGAAAAGATCAGGAGAGTTGAAGAAAGAAAAAAAAGAAGGGTGGGGAAAAGAAAAAGAAATACCCCAAGTAGAGAAGAACTGGAAGAAACAACAGGAAAGCCTGCTAATGACACTGCTGTGGCTGCCACAGATCGGGGTGTTTTCTGCAGTGTTTATACCAGTGAGTACACACCTCTGCTCATCTCATCCACAACTGGTGGTATTTTTTTTTTCAAATCCATGCATGACAATTAAAAGCAACTGCACCTCTCTGTTTGGGAGGGGGACCACAAAAGACGTCCGCAATATTTCTTCCCAATGTCTATTTCACTGATGAGCATTAGTTTGAGTGACAAAGGTCCCAGGCTAAATCAACATTCTTACCTTAATGTTCCTAGTAAAAGGCTCCAGGAAACATAACTCATGAGACATGAATGCAAAGATATGTCTCAAGGAATTAATCCAGAGCCCTCAGCTGAAGTGAGAAAAGAGGAAAAAAGAAGGAAAAGAGAAAGAAAAGGCAGTGGCTTACATTTCCAAACAAACGCAGCTCAACTCAGGCAGCGATGGCACAAAAACAGGTTTGCATATACAGAGCTCAGTGGCAGAAGCAAGAGTTCTGTAGGATTTATTTGACACTTATTTTCCGGGAAGCCTTTTGCGGAGTTGTACCGTTTGTTTCTTATTGTCTGAGGCAGTTAGGAGCTTTGTCCCAGAGGGGGCCTCCCAACCCCGGGCTTGGCGGCCTCTGAGAGGGAGGTAACCATATTAGGATGTGTATGGTAAAGTAAACAATAACATAGTTGCGATGAAATGGAATTTCTTTTTTTCAGCTAATGGTGTTGGGGTCAATCCTGTCTTTTTAGCCGTTCCTATTAATTTTGTTTTCTAGTACAAACAGGCTCTTTTCTCTATTATTTTAAGTGTTAGATGTTTTCAAATATCTGCCTATAAATTTACTGAGAATGTCTGCAATGTAAGAAAAACCTTTTAACATCCAAATAAAGCTCCTGCCAGTTTAATCATTAAAGGGAATGTGAATTTTCAAACCTTTGCAGAGAGCCAAGCCTTCTCTATTCGCCACCCACCCCATCTTTTCCTGAAGGTTAAAATTAGCTGGTCATTTAAAAGTACCTTCTAAATAAATCAGATTTTTAAAGAACGAGACCGTTACCTTCATAAAAATTCCACATTCACATACTGTGTCACTGAGTGAAGACTCTTAACTGTTCATGCACCTGAAAATTTATTACCTGAAATCTCCAGGATGGTTATTTTTATATGATAAAGCTCTTTACTACCTCCTACAACCAACACCCCCCAACAAGGGGAATAAGAAAGCATAAATATTGCTGGAAAATCATGCTTGTGAAACTAGCTAATAAAATAAAAATATCAAGAATGAGTTCCAAAGACTTACATATTTAAGAAAAGTTCTGCAGATCTAAAAACAACAATAAAAAGTAAGGCTGCTTTCCTGCCACTCTCAATACGATATTCTCATTCTCCGTGTTGTTCTCCCTGTCTCCCTCTTTCTGTCCTCGTCCCCCACCCGACCCTCACACTCTATGCAGCCAGTGAAACATCCCCAGCAAAGGTCAGGGCCAGCCGATGAGAAGGACAGCAAGTGTGGATGGGGACCAGAGAACAGATCTGGAGGGCGAGAAGCAGCGGACAGCCAGCCAGCCAACACTGAGCAGGCTTCTCTGCAGGCTTCCTCTAGGTAAGAACACGCGCTGCTGCAGAAAGCAATTTCCTGGAGAGATCTGCCCAAACCCAGATGAGGGTGTTTAAACAGTATCCAGTTCCTGGCATAGAGGACCAGAGGAGTGAACAATAATGCTGCCCACAAGAGCCCAAGAAAGCAAGTCCCCAATACCAGGCACACGGGCAGAACATGCTATGCACAAAAGGGTACAGGCAAGCGAGTAAGTGATACATATAATTAAAAATGAAGCCGGGCTGATTGAACAAATGAAATACACGTGGGCCTGGTAAAACTCGCAGAGCCCAGAGTCCTTCCTCAGCCTGGAACCTTGGGGCTGGCCTCTAAACTGCCTTAGCTCTTATCAGATCCGTATCATACAGAAACCTAAACCGCCTGCAACTCATGTTTTATTAAAACATGTTTAGCATTCTTCTTAAAGATAGGTTTTAACCCCAAATACCCATGAAATTAAATCTCCTATGCCACTTATCTGCACTGCTGGGCAAAAACTAAAGTTGAGCTAAACAGACAGATAGCAAAATCAATAAATCACACCAAACAGTAGCAGTTCAAAAGTTCAAAGATATGATGACCAGTTCAGTGCATCTTAGCACTCACCCAATAATAACTCGTCTCCGTCACTCCTCATAGTATAGACAATTTCATGGCATCATTTTCATTAGCCTGTCTCATGGAAAATTGCTAGCTATTTATGTATACGCTAAAATAAATTAGCCATTTCATCGAGCAGTGTGATTCTTATAAAATACATTAACACAATACTCGATTTTCCAGTTGGAGTAAATAAATAAATCAATACATTGAATACTGGGTGATTCTTTTATTGTGGTGCTACAGCTCTCAGCATAAGTGTTTTTATTGGGTTTATTTGTTTCAATAAAAATTGAAATGGGCCAGTGATCTCAGTGCTAGCATCTTAAAAAATAAAATCTATCCAATATTTGGAAAAGTATTGTGCAGAACACTCAAACTTATAATTTTATTCAGAAATCATTCTCATTATGTATTATTCTGCAACCTGACTCTGATGGGAGGTTTCACAAAAGGGAAAGGGGGAATCCGGCCAGGGCTCTGCTTTGTGTGGCATCTCTGTGTTCAGGACCCACGATGGGGGTGACGCTTCTGAGAGACAGCAGTGCTTCGCTGAGCTGTGACCTTTTGCCTGGAATGCACTTCTTCCCCAGGCAGGAGAAAAGACAGTGGGACAAGTGCCAGATGGCCTCCTCTGTCACACCTTAAGGAATGTCATTGATGGTGGCACAGAGAAGGCCATTTACTCCACCCTCTGGGGGATAGGCCGGGGTATCATGACTGCAAGGAAGAAGAGAAAGGTGCCCTGGTGCTGCAAATAAAATAATGTACAAGGCCTGCCAGCAGCTCAGGAGAGGACAGCTACACATCCCCGGGCAGAAGACTTTCCTCAACTCATCAGCACAGTGAAAACCAAAGGTAAATATGGCAGTGGCTATCGGTACATCTATGTTCCCCTTCCTTCCTTTGATGCTGACAACCTGATTTTTCTTTGGGGAAACACTCATTCCCCACTCTCAGTCCAGGTTCACAGAAGGAGGACACATCTCCCAGTTTAAGGGTGGAGTCATTAGACAAATCTGACCAATCCGTGCTTTCTGCTCTGCTGGCCACACTGATTGGCTGATGGATGGACATGTCCCAAGTCAGACACAGGAAACTCAGCTACTAGTATTCTGCAGAAACCACTGTGAGAGAGGAAGACTGCTGGGCCACTGAAGCTTCAGAAGCAGGAACGGGGCCTGCCTCCACAGAGCAAGCGGGCTGAAAAGAGGCCAGAACACAGCAGCCCAGAACAGAGCACGAGCACCTGGCAGATTTCTAACAATGCTCACAGAGGACAGTCTTCTTCCTCCTGGACTTGTCAGTTACGTGAGCAAACTGAATTCCCTTATTTGCTTGGCCAGATGGAGCTGGCTTTAGGTCATCTGCTACCACAAGGAGTAAAACAGGAACCCAAAACAGTTTTTCTATATGCAGCTCTCTAACTCTATGATATATATTAGCCTTTAAAGGAACACAAAGCAATCAAATATACTCCTAATGCTACTATTCCACACCTATAGGAATTTGTATGTCCTGTATGACCTGTTTATTGGCCATATTCTCTTGTCTGCTAACAAGTCCAGATCTACCATGAGAAAGAAGATGATCCCAAAGCAAACCCAACTAGAGGACTAAAAAACTCCAGCATGAGGTCTAATGCAGACTTAGTAAACCTCTTGTCTGGGTCCACAGGGGCTGTGTCCAGGTCAAGGATGGACAGCCAGTCAGCTCACACAACAGCCTCTGGCCTGCTGACCTGGCCTGTGGAGGGGGACGACACCGGGCACTTCATCCTGACAGGGAGTGGCATTGTGCGTACAAAGACAGACTGGAGGGGCCTCTTGTCTTATGGTCACTGATTGCAAAAACCAGTGACAAAGGGCAGGATAGGTCACTGAAAACTGGCCAGTACACACATGCTCGCTGGCCCACAGTATTTCTGAATCCTTTTTTCAGAGCTTCCACAGATGCTGGGAACCCAAGAGGAGCCAGACAGAATGGTCTACCTTAGTAACTGCAGGGAAAAAAAATCATGAAACAAAGGGTGGGGTCACTTGGGGGAGAGAGACTGGAAGCAAGCTCCAGACAATGGCGCTGACAGTGGGGCCCTCAGACAGCAGTGCGCACAGCATGACTCGCCTTACGCACTCCTCTGCACAGCACAGCAAGCTGGATGACCACTCTCCTGCCTCACAAGGAGACAGAGAAGGCACAGATAGGGTATGTACATCGCTGAGGGTCACACAGCTAGAAGGAACAGAAACAGGATCAGAATCCAGGCTAAGTCCACCTCCTCTCATATTGTGAGTGTATATGTGTGTATACTGTACAAAATAATATATAGGTACTATAGAACACAAATACACGTGCACGTATTATAGAAAATATATGAGATGTATAATAAACACATCTACAAATGAATACATGAACACGTTTATATGCACTCCACTATGCAAACAGAAACTACATATAGACAGTCACAGAGACACACACCAGTGACACTCATGTACAAATTTTTGCCAAGAAAATATTCTTACCTTCAGCATACCAAACTCCCACCCCCCTAGGAAAACTATCAACTTACTGTAGGAGACATAAAATATTCTAAACAGAACAATCTATTGATTTCAGCATGAAATCGCATCCCTTGAACATGCTGTATGCCATAACCACGTATACTGCAAGGCACTGAGGAAAGGGCAGTGACACATTCAGAAACCAACCTTTGTTTTACTCACTTGTTGGTTCTTTAGTGATTTAAAAAAACAAACTACCATTTACAAAATATTGCACTGAGGACAATCATCTGTCATGTAATTCTTAAAGGATCTTCCCCCATTTCATAGACATGGCAAACTGAGACTCCACTTAAATAATTTAATTAAGGGGAACAGTGAGTAACTGACAATTAGCACACAGAACACTCAGTACTATCCCTGGCCTCTCCATTCTGTGATCAAGGGTCAATAATTCTTAGTGATTCTTATTTCTATAGCTATTAATTATCATATGTCATTAATTTTTAAACACCTGAGACCTAACATCAACCTCAAGCCCACAGGGAGAGAAAAGCTGTAAAAACACAACAACATATATTTGCAAAATTCACCATATGGTAATAAAGGGAACAGACATGGGTCCTGTAGAGTGTGGGGCAGTCTATTTAAATGGAGCAAACAGGAAAGGGTCCTAAAAGTAAGTGCCATTTAAGTGGGATGGAGTGGGTGGGATTCTGCCTAAGACCTGGCTGTCAGCCTGGACTCCAACCCTGCCAGCCCCACTGGGCAGTGGAGGCCTTGACTTCCTCCCCCTGGGCAGGAATGGATCCCAGCCCAATTCGGTCAGCTTTTCTTGGGACCAGAAACCATAGCAACACAAACAGTAACAAAAACAATAATAATGAATGCTGCCAATTACTCTATTTTTAATATGCAAGAGAAGTCACTGGTTATTTTCTATGCATTTTATCAGTCTTTACATTAACTGTGTAAGGTTCATAATCTCATAAGGCCCACTTTATAAAAAGAGACCAGGGCTCAAAGACATGAAATTACCTGTTCTTGAGACCATACAATGGCTGAGTGGTGGAATCCAGATCTGAGCTCACCTCTGGATGCAACCTCTGACCCTGGGACGTCATGTTGATGTCCAACTCCTGCCAAGAAGGGCTGTCGGTGCCAGCCCCTACTGCCCAGACTGTTGCCCTGGCTACTACTCCCACCTGGAGTGTGACACCCAACCACCCCACTGCAAGCCATCTGGATTTAGATGACTGGCTCTGCTGAATAGGAAGCGGCTGAGAAAAGAAGGTGGAAAGATGGCAGACAAGGAAGTTAAAAAGCACAGCAGCCCTCATTTCCTGCCTCAGTCATGTAGGTGTCAACTGGACTCCCTAGACCACCCTGTGAATACTCCCTTGCCTCAAACTAGGGTCATGGAACTGGTGACAAGTCATCTCTGAACTCAGCCACAGGTGCTAATAACCCTACTAGGTACCAATATGATATCCCAAACACACACTGCCTGAAATGGGAGTAAACTGCTTTAAAATTCCAACTGAGGAACAAGGGGTCACCACCCACAGGGCTTCCCAGGTTAGCCCAAGAGACACTGAGCTAGAAAATTTTTCACTGAGTGAGCTGTCCTGTGACTGGAAGACAGTTCGCAGCATTCCTAGATGCTGGTAGCTCCTTAACAACTGTGACCTCCAAAATGTCCCCAGGCATTGCCAACTCTGCCCTCCTGGATGAAGTCATTTGTGGTTGAGGAACATCAATGAACAGGATTTCCTGTGACAACGGTGCTGGTCCACACTTACGGTCTCCTGGGAGCAGCCAGGAGCCAGGTGAGGCCGCTCAGCACTTGAAATACGGTGGGGGTAATCGAGGAGCCCAATTCTTAATTGTACTTAATTTTAATTAATTTAAAAAGCTACACATGCCAGGTGGTTGCCATATCTTGGACTATGTGGTTTTAGAGGTGTCGCAAAATCTCCATATTCATGAGAATCACATCTTCAGCAGATGGGTATTTGGCCTCCAGTTTGAGATTCTTTATATTAATTAAAAATTGTATTTTCTTCTCAATGGAAATTCATCAATTCTCCAAGATTTAAAGTACTACCAGCTATAACTTCTTAAAAATTGTATTCTTCCGCTGCACTGTTTGTACTAACTTTTGGTTAAAAATATTTTTGGTAAACACAGTTTTGACAAGACTGCAGATGCATATAGTTGTGTAACTCAGATGAAAGATTTATGCTTGAGGATTAGAAGGGAGCACACTCTTCTAAGAAGCTAGTTGCAAAATCTTTTTTTTTTTTTAATTTTACTACTGGAAAAAAACATATATGCTGCTGTTGCCGGCACTCGCTGTTTGTCAACTGTGTCTCCTGAGCCATCAGCTCTCTGTGGAAAGAATCCCCCTTCCATGGATTCAGGTAACTCACACTCCCTGCCCACAAAAGCAGGGACCCACAGAAGTGTTCCAAGCAGGAACACGCCTCTATTCTGTACCTCCCTTGAAAATGCATGCCTTCACTCAAGGTGTAATGAATTTTTCAGCTCAGAAAGAAAGGTTAGTGTTGATGTAACAAAGCAACTGTAAAATTGGCCAGTCAATGTTATAAATACACCGTACCTGTCAGGCTGTTCCTGTCGCAATGAGCAAATACAGAACCAAAGATCACTGGGAGCAGGGGGTAGCGGGCACACTAGATACCTTGTGCCGGTGGCAAAACACCCACAACTGTGGCCCTGAGCAGGGAGCGAGGCAGGATACAAAGTATTTCTTGGGCAAACAACTAAGATCTTGAGATGAAATCCTGATGGAGAACAAAGTCAACAGAGTCTAAGTTTCACACTCACTCTTGACACCAACGAATTTTCACCTTAGCAATGACCTGAGAATCCAAAAGCGTCACTATCCTACATCGCTATATAACTAATAATTATTTATTATCTTTCTCTCCTTTGCCAGGTTCAGCCTAGACTCTAGGCTGACTTTAGCGGATCAAGTATGAAGTGCTGTCCCATATGTACACACTACTTGATGCCTGTTCAACAGCCAGCCCCAAGTCTGTCACCCCTCCCTTCCATCTCCCCTTCCCCAAGTTAAAAAACAGTAAGATATGCCCCTTTTCCAGATTCCTCTATAGTCAAGAGATCCTCATTTAACTTAGCTCTAGCTTGAAGAGATAAAGGCAAAATGCCTGAAAATATTTTTCCTCCTTGGTAAAAGAAAAGGGACATGAAGAGATCTTTTTCTCTCTTGCTACACTTAGCCCTTACCAACTTTGTGCCTTTGAATGCCATAATAAATAAAGGTGATGCCTGGTGCTTTTGCAGCCATCTTGTGGCCATGAGGGAAACATTACAAGAAATACAGACATGCCCACCTGGCAATTAGCCATTACTGATGTGCCAAACAAATCTTGAGACTGCCTGCCTTCAAATAGGCAATGAAATAATAAATATCCTTAAGTTTTCAGCCACTATTAGTCAGGTTTTCTATTAGTATGGTGTTCTATGAACACAAGCTAATTGCAACATCCTAAATCCCAGGAATGACAAGAGAAAAATCACTTCTTGGAGGGAACCAGAGTAATAAAAGTGTAATTAACCAAGTCTCTCTGTTTCCTAGATAGTTCAGTAAGAATTTATCACTGCAGAAAACAATACTTAATTTTCAGAGTATCCCCAAGGAAAAACATCAGTCCCTTAACCTCAAGTGCCAGCTCTGGGCAAGGCTTTTGCCTATCTGGTGCAATAACAAGCCACGCCCACTCCACCAGCAACCCCACCTCTAGGTGCTGTGACTGTCTCACCAAACAGAAACAGAGAAAAGGGACACACAAGGTCCCAGGGCAACAGCAGTCACAGAAAACCTAGACACACAGTAGATTACACATGCGGCTCTAACTACAAACATGTCACTGCTGGCCAAGGGATCAGTGTGTCTTATCCTAACATGCAGGGGTGTCGGCCCAGGGCATGGGCTATGCAGTCACCTGAGCTGGGAATGGTGCACAGACAGTGCAGCAGGACACAGAGACCCATGTCTTTCACTTGCCTAGCATGGACGCAGGTGCTCCAAGAGAATGGGGCCAGCCACAGTCAGAGGCAGGAAATGGCAACCATGTCTGTGCAGGGTGCAGCCTGAGCCATACAGAGTCTGCCGTTCCCCACATGTGTAAACAGAGAGGGAAAAGAGCTAAGAAATCAACATCAAAGGAAGCATAAGCGAGGAACAAATACCAGCTTAGAAACTCTGCAATGCAGGTTAGGGTAGCAGCATGTATACTGTGTGCAGAGTTAGGCATCACACAATGGCGTGCAAACCATTAGCTAGCCCCCTCTGTAAGCCCTTGCTGCCTGATACTGTAAGACTAGGATGACCTCTCTGGCTGTTGGATTTCCATCCACAACATTTAAATATTAGAAACATATATAACCTTATAGGGTTGTGGTAAGACTTAAATAACATTATGATGCCCAAGTTCTTCTCTGGTATATAGTAAGTGCTCAATAATTTATATCTGTTATAGAAGCAGGGGTGAGAAGCCAGTTCACCCTTCCCATAAGTCAGCACAAGCCATGCTGGGTCTGGAAGGAGTAAAACAAGAAGCCACTTTGCCCGTCCTGTGCGCTGCACAAACCACGAGGGGCTGAGGAAGACAGATAAGCCAATTTGTCCTTCCTGTGAGCTGACCTGCATGGAGAATCAAAAACACTCCAACCCCCACCTCCCCGTAAACAACCAGCTGATTTGGAGGACAAGCTAAGTTGATAGCAACTGAGGTACAAAAACAACTAAATGCTTGTATTATTTGATTGACTTTGCAGGCCTAAGGCCAGTAGTCTGAGCATCTATCAAGAGGATAATAGTATTCAATATAACAAATATGGGGAATTTCCTTGTCTTGTGTTTGAAATCCAGTATGGTTCTGTTTTGTTTTGTTCCAACTTATTGTTTTCCTTACTCAATGTTCTGTTTTGATTGGTTTTATTTGATTTTACTATGTCAGATGGTATGGACAACTATTTTGAAGATAACAAGATGTATTATGGTAGCAATTGTTGATTTCCTATTATCCTGCTTCAAAGTTCTGTACCACTTTCACTGCTTTGTTTTCATTGGGTTTACTGTTTTATTTTGTTAGGTTTTATTGTCTTTAAAATAAAAAAAAATTTGTACCTATTATCATATCATCACCATCATTCATATTTAATGATAATAAATTCCAACATGCATCAGGTACTGGGTATTATTTGTTTTTCCTTCTCTCTTTTTCAATATGGAACTCAGACATTTAATTCTCTTGTAACATAATTTTTGCAATCTTTTGTGTTACTGAGCTCATCCCACTAAAATGCTACTACGTTTGGTGTTAGACAGACACAAAGACAAAGAAAGCTTCAATGAACATAGGCTCATATAATGCATATGCCAAATTAAAAAGAGAAAAGTATTTACTCATTTAAATATGTAAATAAATACACAGCGATAAAGCATTAATCTCTATATTTTCTGCATTATATTTGTAAGGATACTTTGCCAGTTTCTAAATTTTTCTGACTATTAAGATATAATTTTAATTCAGATAATATTCTTAGTTATTGTTCCATTGTTTGCTGTTAACAAATATCTCAACAGTTTGAAGGAAAAAGACTTTGCTATAGATGAAAGACACAGGATCGAAATTCTGTTCTTCTGAACTGGTTTTCTAAGGGTCAACAGTTAATAATTTGTCAAAAACACAAATGACAACGAATTTCTAAGAAATTTTAAAAATTTCTGCACATTCAACTAATGTAACTTCTATCCCCTCAGTAAGTTACTATGTGTTGTTTTTCCTCCTAAAATCCTGTTCTTACCAGCAGTAAAGTCTCCCTTCTAATTTCGACCCTATCTGTCTCTTCTCAGAATATGTCAGGGGACATCTTTACACTCCCCATAGTGTGACTAAATCTACAGTGGGGATGAGCACACAAAAATAAATAACTTATTAAGAGTATGGATAACCAGGCTGGCCACATTCATGGAGGTTTTGTGGACTGGCATTTGCTGAAAAGTTTTTCCTTTTTGGTTGGTTGGCCTCAGAGAGCCCTGTGAATGCCAGGACTTATGATAAGCAATGACATACTTAACTGTTACATATTAATGTTCATGATAATGCAATCTTTCATTTGGGTGATTTAAAAGTCCCTCTAGTCCAACTTACAGTTAGATATACACTGAATGCTTCATCAATCATAACCATTTTTATTCTCAATCTTGTGCAAAACTATGAGAGAAGGTGAATTTCAACTATACACCAAAGAGGGCTTTACTATTAGCCTTGAAAAATGTCTCACCTGTCATTTATCCACTGGATTCCAACAGTTCCTGCCTAAGCAGCCCGTTCACCTGCATCTTTCACTACAGTTGATCTTATCCATGGGGTAAAAGCAAATCCACATTCATACCGCCTCCATAGGGTCAAATCTGCCACATCTCATACAGTGAAGAAAGCATTTCTCAGTTATGAACCAGACAAAACGCCTAGCATCTCGGCATGTGATACACTTGGGAGCAAGCAGCATGAGGAGGTCGCAGCAAAATGGCCAGAGTGTGCAAGGTGACGGAAAATCAGCCCACCCTTGGCCCTAGCATAAGTCAGTGGTTACACCTTCTCCTAATAAATGCACTTGAAAGAAGCCACCCTCCCTTCCACTCTTATAAGGACTTGTCAAGAATTTCAATGCCCAAATCTTCCCACAATCAACCATGGACCTACACATGGATAAGCAAATCAAAGTGAGGGCAGCAATCACATCAGCCACCATTTGACATGGCCCCGTCCTGCTTTTGATGCAATTATCCTTAAATTAGGAACACAAAACAGTTTTAGGTAAGTAGATAATAGCCTCTTACCCATCTTGTATTGTTCTCATAGAAATAAATGCAACTATGGACACATAAAAATCAGCTCCCAAAATAATTTGCTTTGGGAGTGGGGGATTAAGCTACCTCCCAAAATTAATTTTTAATAAAATTAGCATACACTCAATATTTATATCTTAGTTTTACCATCTTTTCTCGCTTACATCTTTTTAAATTCTTCAATGCTAACAATCTCCTTGTAGCCTAATAAATTTATGGTGGCTTTTTTTTTTCGTAAGTCGTTTACTCGTTGAGTTCTTGAGGCGAGGAAACACTGAATTATTGGAATTCAGTGTGAAGATGGTTCCAGGGAAAGGTTCTCTGTTTATTAGCAGAAGAAATGCATTCACCTAATTTGACTTGTAAGTCTGATAAAAATCTCCCTGGGAAAAAAAAAAAAAACTGATTCTATTATGATGAATAATCCTTTGAGGTGAAAAATGAGAAATATACATATTGAGTTTTATTATATATTAATTCTAACAGGATCTGAAGCAAAACTTAAGTTAAGTCATTTTTTAGATGTTGGGAATGGCAAACTTCCCTGCGAACTACATGCAAGAAATAATTAAAGTAAATGAACATGAAATTAAACAGCACCCCCATAAAGTAGGATATAAAAGTAAAGATTATTAGGGAAAAAAAGATTGTCTTCCTGCTCTATATTAATCTCATGAATTGTGCATTTACTCTATTTCTCTTTTATTATTTGATGATGGGTTTTTAGAGCCTGCATTTTATTAGGACTTGCAGGAGGAAGGCCTTCATTTGTGAGCTAAGCTGGAGATCTTGGTATGTTAACACAGGCTGGGGGCTTCTTATCTCCAGTGCTTCGGCCCGGAAGTGTTTCAGATTCCAGATCTTTGGGATGTCTTCCTGTTCACATCTACATAATGATGTATCTTGGGGATAGAACCCAGGTAGAAATGTGAAATTCCCTCATGCTTCCTACGCACCTTTTCAATAAGGCACGAAGGTAATTTTCCGCAGTATTTTGGGCATACCTGTATTTTCACTGTGACCTGCATCTGTCTGAGTGTGGAATTTTCTGTCTGTGGCATTGTATTGGTACTCTGGAGGTTTCCAATTCTTCAGCATTTCAGGTTTGCAGATTCGGTATGCCTGGCCTGCGCCTTGTCCCTGTGACTCGCACATCGCATGAAGCCACACGAGGTAAAGACAGGCTCATCAAGGACACTGTGATGTGGAAGGTTTCCTCACATCATCCTAACAGAGTCAAGATCTCGGTCAGAAAAGAGGGCTCAGACTACAAAGGCCAGAACTTTCAAAGAGCAAACTTAACACCTCTGTCCGATGAACTCTGCTGTTCACAGACAGCTGGGGCATGGCAGACATCTGTTGAACTGGGGGCACAACCAGAACTGATCCTCATTTCAGTTTCCTTCGGGAGCCTTACCGCCACCCCCTGCATGCAGGACACACAGAGTCCCTTGCCTGCTCCCTGCCGTGAGCCAGATGTGTGGGACCCACCGGTCTGACCGAGCCAGCAAAGACTGACAAGGGGAGAGATCAGGCTGCTGAGGGGCAACTGCAGCAGGGGTGGCAATGACACGCGAGTCAAGATGGACAGCTGCCTGCTTGCTGGGAACCATCTCGTTTCTCTCCATCCCCACCCCCTTCTCCACCGGGGGCTCGAAGCTCCTCCCCCACCCCGCCTTTTCCTTCAAGTTGGCTGGACGTCGCCTGTTACTTGTAGTTCAAGAACTCAGGCGATGCAATGGGGAGTTGCGGGCTTCATCCTGGTTCACACCAAACAAACTGGATCCACGCTGCCTACCGCTCCTGAGATGGGCACTGTGCGCCTTTGTCAGAGTGGATTTCAGATGCAACAAGAAAATGTGCCAGTGGTCATTTATGGAAGACCAGTTAGGTTGGGAATCTTCTTTCTGGTTCTTTGCAGCACGGTTTTAGACACACTAAAAAAACACGCGATGAGTAAAAAGAGGCAAAGAATAAGAGGAGAAATTTCTGAAATGTGGCCAGATGAAGAAACTGAGCCCTGTGAGTACTGACTGAAGGAGTATGGATTCCCTCCCATTGCCTCCAGGACTGGGAATTGAACCCAGGGCCTTCACATGCAGCTACAAACCCGGCTATCTCTTTTAAATTTTTTTATTTTGAGGCAGGATCTGACTGACTCACTAAATTACCCAGGTTGGATTTTAACTTGTGATTGTCCTGCCTCAGCCTCCCAGAGTGCTGAGATTACAGGTATGCACTACCACACCTGCCTCAGGGCTTGGGCTCTTATCTGAACTTGGAGGGACTGTGGCAAGTCACTATGACACAGTACTTCTCAGGCAGCTTGGCCCAAAGAACATGGACTTCAGAACCAGGCAGTCATGTGTACAAATGCCCGCCCTTCCACTGACCAGACATGTGACCCAAGCAAGTGGCATAATCTTGCTGGACCTCAGTTTTCTCACCTGTCAAATGACAGTATCAGTCCTACTTGTAACTTGTCCATGAGTTAAGCCTTCAACACAATGGCCACGGCGCTGTCTGTGCTTTACAACATTCGCAGAGCACCTGAGCACCAGGAAGTGCGCTCTGGGGCACAGGAAAATACATTAATAGGTTTTTAGCTTCAGGCAAGACTTTGCGGCTTTCAAATCTGAAAAGAACACACTAAAATACAGAGTAGACTTGCACAAAGGTTATAATGAAATACAAACACACACTTGTGGGGGCCCAGACAAAGGAGTGAGTCACACAGGCTGGGTTAGATTGAAAAGGCTTCACAGAGTCTCTCCCAGAGCCAAGCCTTGAAGGATGAGTAGGACGTTAATAGGGACAGGAGAAAAAAGAGGAGGATTGGCATCCAAAACTGAAGGAAGCAATAAGATGAGCTGTAAAAGTTCAAGGGCAGGGCACAGAAAGGAAGAAGCTGTGGGCTGAAGAGAGCTCTCGGAGGAAACCCGTGTCCTACCCTAATGCCCAAATGAGGCCAGTGCCATTCGCAGCACCCCTCTGTTTTGCGGAACTGAGGCCAGACTAGCATAAAGGGAGGCTGGGGCTACAGAAGAAGAGCTCCAAAGGCTATGAGACGGAGACAAATGTCCATCCTGCAGTCAGAAGGCAAGGGAGAGAAGGACAGGGGCAGGAGAAGGGCTCCAAAGGCTAAATGAATGGGGCCTGGCAACTGAAGGGCAGGGAAGGGGGAAGGGATGAGAAGGGCCCTCTGATTAGGGCTTTTAGTCTAAGAACTCACTTTCTTCAAACTGAACTCTTTTCTGTGCCCAAACCTATCCCTGATAAGAGCTACAAAGTAGGACTTTGGCCAGAGAGAAAACTCTGCCCACAGCCCTAAGAACTGGACATTCTGCCCTAGGGGATTTGGGGATGACATTCAGAGGCTTCCAACAGAAACCAGGAAAACTAAGATCTGAAGCACAGTTATCCTACTGCGTGATCTTGCCAAGGTTACTGCACCTCTCTGTATCTTTTATTTTTTGCAGGAGAGTATCTTTATAAACTTTTTAAAAAGATTAAAAGACAACACAGAAGGAGTGGGTCACTGAACTGGCATACACCAACTGTCCAGTAAGTGTTACCTGCCCTTGTTCCTATTATCCTTCCTATCATCTATCTAGGATGCTGAAGACTGAATCCCAATGTTGTCATTGATCCAAGTCTCAATTCTCTGATGTTCATGTTGGAAGAAGCCTAAATCCCATGGCATCCAGTAAAGGAAGCTGACTCTAACCAACAGCCAGTTTCCTGTAGATAATTTGTGGATGAACAATGATAAGGGTGAACCATGGTAACTGAAGTAGGTTTACGACAAAACAGATTTCTATAATCAATGAAATGCCCACATATGAGGAGGAGGTACCCGTCCCTCAGACCTGCAGGGTAACTAACAGACACCCCAGGAGCGCTTAGAGATGTGGGCTGAACTTGCTTTGTACCCCTTCAAGCCCCTTAGGGCAAGGGATCCCAGGTCACCTAGGCAGGCAGCAGCCTAGCAGGACTGAGGGCTGCTGGGGGAGCAGGGAGCTCACAGAATCAGGTTGGGAAGAGGAGAAAGGAGGAGGAAGGGCAGCAGTCTAAGACACTTCTCAGCACGCAGGGCAGGTGAGGTGGGTGGGTGCAGAGCCAGCCAGCCCTGCTGCATGCCAAGACCATTTTAAGCCATGCGCTTGTGGCTGTGTTTTGCCAGAGAATTCTCAAGACATCTCACTTCTGTCAACTGCTCCCCACGGCTGTCTTTTTACTTTAGGATGAAGAAACGTTCATGTGTTGTTAAACACTGTATGTGATCCTAAGTAGTTTAATGACATCTGGGTCATATTTGGACCCATTTCTGTACTTCACAATTTGGGTATACCTAAAAGTACCACATAAAGGAAAGTAAACAGTAAGAATGTAAAGACAAGGTGGTAGTAACTAGAGGATAACATGATCCCTGCCTTCCTGGGACAACCTACTGCTCACAAAGGGTAAGAAAAATCTCCAGAACTAGAATTTTCAAAATTCAGTCTTCAACAAGGAAATCATTCTTTATTTTCTTATTAAAATACAAGCAAAAATGTACCTTGATGAAAGAACCTGACACTGAGTTGCTTTCTGAGTCACCTTAACTCTCCCCTGAAACCTGACCCTCACAGGGTAAAAAGGTACCCTGGATGTTGAGGGAGGGGAGAGAAGTCACCTTTTCAGGTGGGTGCTGCCTTCCTGCTAGCAGAGACACGGGATGGCAGAGGACTTAGGAGTCGGCTAGGATCCGCTTGGGCACACCAGCCCAGGGTAGGGCGCCTGCCACGACACACCCCACGCCTCAGTGCAAACAGCTAATAAAGTTTGGAATTTGTTAAACCATTAACTCTGCACTTCCTTCTTTTGGGTGTCCTATTAAGCTAAGCAGGAGTCCCCTGAGCACATTAAAGTAAAACAGAAAGAGCCCCCCCATCACATAGTTCAAGATAAGAACGTAGAGTATTACACACCCTATCATTTATGCCTTTTACAGTAATAGAGGTCTCTTGCCGAGCCGCTGGATATTCAAAGTAATTATCTTACAGTACATTAAGTTTCAGGCTGCATTCTATATTTAATAAATCTGTATAAATAATTCCACTTTTCGTAAATTATCACTAAGTTTGCAACGTAATATAAAATACATTAATAAAAAATTTAATTGTTAGTATTTTTAACTTTCTGGTTTTGTAATTTGAAACTAAAACTGATTCTTCTACTTCTTTCACAGATTAACATAAGAAAAAATAAAGTTGAGCAAACTGGTAAATTACGTGGAATAAAAAAAACTTTTATTTCTGTGACAGCTGGACTAAGGTATTATAACAGAGTCTGTATTTGCTAATGCTGTGTTTAACAAGACTTTTATCCCCTTTCTGAATTTAGAAAATCTACCTACCCATAAGAAAAAAGCACAAAACACCAACACAGGTCAGCAAACTCTGCAGACCAAGGCTATGTTGCTAAGAAGGGTCTTGGCTAATGTGATAATATTCATGGGCTTCAAAATGAATGTGTTTCATGGTAGACTGAGGGTACTATCAGAGGATCAACAGAAAGCTCTTTCACTATGAACTACTTTAGTATGATCACGGCAGGTTCGAAACAAAACCCCACTTCATAACCTATAGAAAAGTCATCATTTTGCAATACTGAGGCACACAAGTTACCTAGAAATACACTTTTTGGAACTGCCCTTCTTACAAGCTCTGTTAAGTATTATTTATTAATTAATTCATCCATTTGTTCACTCAACAAATATTTGTCAAGTCACTACTACATACCAGACACCAAATGCAAGGAATACAAAAAGATAAGACCCCAGCCAGCACCCTGGCTATCAAAGCTAGGTGCACCCCCTCCTTAGCGTGGAAGAAAGGGACTTAGCCTATGCCTCACATCCCTAGAAATAAGTAAGCAATATAAATTTTATCCTCATGGTTTACTTTTAACATCAAATTCATGTAGGAAAGAAAGAGGCTGCCCTTTAAAAGAAAAAAAAAAGTCAGCGGATCAAAAGCATCATTAATCACTGTCTTCTTTTAAATTAAAAGGTTCGCAAAAAGGTGGGCACAGAACCAACGTGGGAAACAAATCACTCCCCTTTCTGAGTGAGGGTCAGAGTCTAAATGGGAGAGTCCTCGGTATTTACCCAGCTCATCTCCTGTGTAATGGATTTGGAGAAGAGATTTCCGCTGGGGCTCTGCTAATTTGAGGCTTGGCTTTTGCTTTTTAAAAATGACACTTGGGTGGTTACTCTAGTGTTGTGACTGGTTGTAGAAATAAACCTTCCAAGTGTTCTTTGCTCAATAAGATCCTCACTTTTAGGACAGACACATCCCAAACACAAGATGGTTAGGGAAGGGCAGGCACAAGTGGAGAGTGTGGTATTTTCCACTGGGTGCTCAGAGCGCAGGGAACACAGCCTTTGACGGTCAAAGCCCCCACACTGTGCAATGCCTACCCGCAGAGATTTATCGAGACTTAAAAACAAATGCAAGCCAGGCATGGTGGTTTATGCCAGAGTGCTGAGGCAGGAGGACTGTAAATTCCAGCCCAGCTTGGGCAATTTGGAGACTTAGTAAGATGTGATCTCTAACAACAATATTTAAGGGCTGGAGATGTAGTTCAATGCAGAAGTCCTGGGTTCAATTCCAACCCTCCCTCCAAATAAAAAAACAAGATATGCACTATTTGTTGAGCATTTACCATACTCTGGTACACAGCAGAATGTTTCTCAAACCTTCTAAACTTTCTCCACTCCCAAGGTAGGTACTACTCATTTTCCATTTTTAAATTGAAGAAACTGAGGCCAAGGTCATGGAGACAGTGCATGGCAGAAAAGCTGAAATATGAACCTGACAAACCAGTACTTCCCTACGCTTGACACAGAACATAATTAACTCAGAGAGATACGCAGTTGTACAGAGGACCAGTTGAGGCCCAGGGCAAAACAGATGTTGTTAGTTCTTTACCAAATTGCTGCTTCTCTTTCAATCCTCAACATCATAACCCCAATTTTGTTTAGGCAGCAGAGTGCTCAACTAAAATACCTGCAGCAAAGTGCAAGAGCATGCACCTGCAGTTCCAGAGACTCAAGGGGTTGAGGCAGGAGGATCACCTGAATTCACGACCAGGATGAAACCTCATCTCTAAACAAACGAGCAAACAAATAAGCAAAAATTCACCATTACAGGCTCTTTTGTTCCTGGAAGCAGCCCTGTACCGCAGTCCCATTGATAAAGTACAAATAGACATCTAGAGGAAGAACATTCATGCCAAAGTACAAAGGCAAATCCAGTAAGATGCATTTCATTAGAAGCAAGATCTGGAAAGCAGAAATCTCTTTGTCCCTTAGTCTTTAACCTCCTTCTTGCCTGGAAGTGCACTTTTGATGTCCAAACATACAGGAGCCACTCTGTGACCACCAGGATAAAAGTCATAAATTAAGATAGTAGAAGAAAAGCAGGACAGAGCTCTGTCTCCAAGGATTACTTTGAGTAGCTGCACCAGCATGGTAGGAGTTCCTTCTAGAATTCTGGTTTCGTTAAACAGAATACCCTGGCTCTCCCAACTGACTAAGCAAGGGAACTATATATGACAGCCCCGGGCCATTTTCACAAAGGTCTACTGGATCATGGGCATGTGCTTCATTTCCCTGTACTCCAATGACTGCGAGCAAGCCCCAGCAGAAGAGCTGGGAAGCTGAGACAGAGACAGAGACTGTACAGCCTGTAATGCCTAAAATAATCACAGTCACTGTCCAAAAAAAAGAAAAAAAAAGTTGCCAACTCATGGATAAAGTCAGGTTTCTGTTCAAGGCACTCAGGCACCCTAACTGAAATAGTTCATCATGGAAAATTTCTAGTAAGTGAAGAATAGAATTGCTTGATTTTCCTTTTCATTCAATATTACTAGCAATGTATGCCATGTCCTACCACATGTCAGGTCCTGTGTGATGCAGCAGACTTTCAGGAGTAGACCCTGTTCCTGCCCTTTGAGGATCTTACAGTCTCTGTAGATAGACTCGTGGTAAATGACTTCAGAAATAATTCCTAATTCTACATGCTAGGGGAAAATACAGGGTGCTATGCAAATGTATCAGCAGCAGCATAATCTAATCGGAAAACATTAGAGAAATCATCTCTGAAAGAGTGATCGAGGAGTAGCTCAGTGGTAGAACACCTGCCCTGCATGCACAAGGCCCTGAGTTCCATGCCCAGCATTGCCAAAAACAAACAATCCAAACTGAACAAAAACTAAAAAATGGTGAAGGGTACCTAAGAGTTCACACAAAGTTACTCCATCTGCTCAATTTCTGATCTCACAGAAACTACTTCTTAGTGCAGATTCAACTACTTTTGAAAGATCTGCTGCAAAACTCTACCTAATAATACCAAAATTGACGAAAGGGAAACCCAGAATTTGAAAAGACAACCATCTAGAAAAATTTTGCTCAGTGAATCTAACACTTCCATATAACTTGTATATAAGTCCTGAGCGTTTTGGGGGAAACATATTTGGGCATTCACACACAGTAGAGAATTTCATTCTCAACGTAATTTCTGCATTGGCGCCCCTGAGACCAAGCCCCTTTGTGTCTGTCACCTTACCATGGAAACATTTCTCAAGAGAAGAGATTATCATGCTCTGACTAAAAAGCTAAACAAAGTGATGTTTTTCAAAACACATCAGTCCCCAAGACCCATGGAGCATTTATGGTAAACTGCCAACAAATATAAAACCCATAATTTCACAAAGCAGTCAAATGAGGATGAGAAATGCAAGATCCATAAAATCTTGACATCGGCAACGGAGAGCCACAAACGGCCTTTGAGAGAAATGAGTTCAGTCCTTAAGTCTAAGAACTCTGGAAACACTGGCACTGAGGGGATCTGATTGGATTCGTTAATTGCTTGGCACCTGTCCCTCTCCTCTTCAGCTGGTTTGCTGAACAGTGTACTGAAGCAGTGAGAAGGTTCCCAGCATTCCCGCACCCAGACTTCCACTCTGGATTTCCAGGCACAAAGTTACCACTTCGATAGTTATCACCCCAGAGTTCCAATGGAGATAGAGAATTACAAATTGTCCAAAAAACTGCAAACTGACTTTCATTGAGGGCTCACTACATACCAAGCACTGCTCTATTGCTTTGATATTCAACACTGCATTCACCATGTTAAAAAGTGGGTATTATTTCCCCCTATTTTACTGGTGAGGAAAGAGATGCTCAGAGAGGTCAAGTTGTTTGCCCAAGATCACAAAAGCAAAAAGTTGCTGAGCTGGGCTGCTTATTCAATTCTACAACCTGTACTCAGACATACTTGAAAGCTGCCACCCCAAGCTCGAGAGCAAGGCTAGCTCAGCTCTTTGAGGTACTAGCAACCAATTTTAGGAAGCCAGATGTGGCCGAGGAAGGAAACAGAAAGAAACAACAAATTCCACCTTCTTTTTTCCTCTCAAGAAGTTTCTAGAGTACTTCTCTTTGTTCTAATAATAGTAACTTTGGCCAAAAGCATAGTATCCAACAAATGTACTGACTGTCATGTTTACTGTGCTACGCACCTGGTACATTTGATTCAGACAGAAATGAGAGGTAAGAGATAAAGAATAGACTCTAAAAAGAAAAGACAAGGAATAATTATGTCCCAGTGATATCAAAGAAGACCCAAAACAACAAAAAAAAATTCTGAATTCCATAAATACCTTGGTAGCAAGCCCTGAGGCCATCCCAGATCTGATCTCATGTTAACACTGTGAGCCACTAGTTCACCTTCAGGCCCCAGAGTCACCTGGACAGGTCTCTTCTCTGTGTAGCAGAAAACAGTCAGATGGGAGACAAAGACACCTAAGCAACTCACTGGCTGAACATATAACTGGTTCTCTCGGGCCGGGGATTATAGCTCAATGGCAAAGCATCTTCCTGGCAACCACAGGGCTGTGAGTTTGACTCCCAGTACCCCACCAAAAACAACAACAAAAAAAAAAAAAAAAAAAAAAAAAAAAAAAAAAAAAAAAAAAAAAAAAAAAAAAAAAAAAAAAAAAAAAAAAAAAAAAAAAAAAAAAAAAAAAAAAAAAACTGGTTCTCTCACAAAAGTAAAGGGGCACAGAACAGAAAACAAAACATTGCAGGAAGGGAAGTGGTCAGGCTTCCAAGGCCAACACCCACCCCGGGATCCCAATAGCTTGGTACCCTCCAAGCTGGCTAGCAGAGCCCTGGTGAGGTGCACAGCACTGAGCATAAGTGCATGGAGAGTGGCACCAACTCCAAAAGAGCTGTTAAAGTATGAAGCAGCTGAGAAAAAAAGCGACAAACAGATGAAGATAAACCTTATCGGAATCACAGAGCAGAAGGGAAGCAAACAACTAAGGTCATGTTTTGGGCATCAAAAGGCAGGAGGAGCTCATTGTGTGGGTACCACAGGAAACACGTGAGGGTGCCAGAAGTTGAGAGCAAGCTCCAAAGTGCAAGGGCTGAGGGGAAGCCAAGGAATGAGTTATTAACTCCATCAACAATGAGCTCCAGGGGTACAGGGACAATACTTAGCTCTGAACCCAGCAAATGGTGGGATCCAGTTTTACAATATGGAGGAATTTGTTAGGGCTTTATGGCCAGATACAGAAACAAACTTCAAGCACAGAATGCAGAAAGGAAAACAGCAGCATGTAAGGTGCCTGGGACTGTGGCAATTATGGCTGAGCTGAGAAAGTCACTCAGTCCATAACTCCCATTAAGAGGAGGTACATAACTTTTTACTTTTAATGCTGCTTCTGAATTATATTTAACCTGAAATCTCAGTTACACAAATAGGGCTGAACTTAATTCTTCATTGAAGAATTTTACCCTAAAGCTTCAGTGTTGGACCATCATACCACCAGAAATGCATCAGTAATATTTTAGATAAATGGTGTGAGTCTTGTGATCATACGGTATTGTACTGTATGTTGTATGCTTATGCATGATTCTAAAAATATAAACTTATCTTAAACATCAAGAATATACCATAATTTTACAAATCTGCTTTGCACTGACATTATGTGTCAGTGTGGCATGAGCTTGGAGCTCCGGTCTCTCCTGAGTTCTGAATGGCCCTCCTTGCATAACTGTATATGAAAAAGAGATGCAGCATGTAGCAAAGTGTACAGTAGATCCAGATGCAAGAGAATCCAAAATAACAACTAAGGGAAAAGGGCTCAGGGGTCAGAGGTCTTGCCATGGCAAGACAGAGTCATGTCAAAGGGGGCTGCAAGATGACTATGAACAGAACCACACAAGCAAATGGAAATGGCCGACAGGGCAAAATCACACTACTGATGTGGACTGAAAACAGGAACTGTGGTGCAAGGACAATGGCATGGAGCTAAAAGCAAAAGGAGAGACACACTTTGAAAGAGACACAGTAGGGAAGGGCGGGGATGTAGTTATGGAAAATTACGTAAGACAAAGAGGCTGAACTAGGCAAACATTACCCCTTCTGGTAGACAGGGTTCACAGACTGCTTAAAAAATGCCTGTGTGCTCATGATTTTAAAATGATTTCCACTTCTAAATTGCTATCAGCTACATGAAGGAGGCAGAAAATAATTCTAAAAGTTCAACACAGTCACATCATAAAGACTAAGACTGAGTATTCCACAGTGCTTGAGCCCTGACAAATGCTATTTCAGAGATTCTACAGAGCAGCACAAGCCTCAGAGGACCGGGAAGGATGAGCACGAGAGGTGGAACGAAGCCCTCCTTAAAAAATGATGAGCTGAGTAATTAAAGCTCATCTTCTTTCCTGCCATACCACGGGAGACACAAAGAGGAAACAATCTTTGTACCATCACTTTGAGAAGAACAAGTTACCAGGCAACAACCAACATAGTTTTCTGGAGACGTGGCATGCCAGCCCCTCTGACCGAGTGAAAAGACAGGTAGATAAAGGGGAAATGAGAGATGTAATCTTATGGACTTGCGTTAGTCTCCCATTCTGTCCCTTGTGACATTCTAATCAACAGGCCAGAAAAACGTGAGGAGGCACACCACACTCTGGCACTTATCACTGGTGCGCTGTCAACCTGGGGACACCGAGCCAGAGATGTTCCACAGGTGTCCACCTACCCACAAGGATTATTTAATCTCCCTATCTGTGAGAACCAACAGAGCTTCCTGTGCCCAGCACGCTAGTCTGTCATCAAACCCCAGGATCCCCCTATCACAGGCCTGTATCACTTCTTCTCTCATTACCCAAGACGCAGCCCCTCGTCCACCTCTGCAGAATGAAGACAAAAGCCCTGGAAGGTGACGGAAGGCAGGGATGGAAACTCACTCCACAGCTGCACTGCCCATGCAGACCCCTCCTGGGCTCACTGCTACTCAGAGCTGATTTCTGGTTTTCATTTCTTGTCACATGACAGTACGCACAAAACTTCTAGGAAGAAGACACAAAACAGTTTCAGGTTTCCTCAAACTCCTAGTTGGCTCGAGGGAAACTAAGAAACACTTAGTCTGGAATCACCACACAGGTCTGCTTGCAATCGCAAAATCCATATCCAAGACACAAGATTTTAAGTGGTGCAGTTTGAATGTCATCCTTTGGACTCTAATTTCTGAAGAAGCAGAAGACCCCAATACAAAATTGCCAGGCAACAAACAAGTTATTCCTCAATGGTCCTAGGAAAAAAGGACAAGATCGTCTAACTAGGCAGGGGAAAAAAAAAAAAAAAAAAAAAGAAAGAAAGAAACCACAAAACTCAACTTAATGTGCTTTCATCTGGGCCTAAATTAGTAATAAAATTCCACCATAAATTTTTTTTCTCAAAATGTTGGATCCAATAATACAGTCATATTGTTCTAGCCTGAGAAATTCAGTTGACTCAGTTTTATGGCTGGACCCCCTGCCACCCTTCTGAGTAAGTCCCTCACTATAAACATTTAAAAATTTCATCTCAGCATTAGGACTAAACAATATTCATTAAGAATCCCGCCAAAGTGCAACATGTAAGTAAATCAAACCTTTGATGCTCTACTTTGCAAATTTCATGGGCCACTAGGGATAATTAAAAGGGCAATTATATAAAGTTGGTGCAGTTTTGAGAAACAAATGACATTTTCTGCTTTAAAGCACTTGATAATTTGATATTTTGCTATTAGGGCCATCATGTGTACTTTTATAGACAGGCAGCCAAATAAACAATAAATGTTCCTTAACAGCCTCTAATGATTGTTTTTGCCCACTAATATCACTCACCATTCCAGTCCATAAATCATATGTTAAGAGATTAAGGTAAAGATAATGAAAAAATATTAAGAAGCCATTAAGCTAGAGAAGAAGAAAAAATAAGGCTAAAAGTGTTGATTTCTTCTCTGCTTTTTGCAAAAAACACCTAGCAAAGTCTGAGCTTTAGAGTGCTGGAGTGGGCTCAGTTTGTCACTGTGTTTAACCACCGCTCCGAAGCCAGCAAAGTACATTACAGCTCATGAAAAATACAGCGAAGAAACTGCTAGTGGCAGAAGCATTTAACTTCCTTGTTAGCAGCCTCCCCCAAGTGGCACTTTTTCACCAGCAAGTTGTTTATTATGTTCAGTGCCAGGCAAAACTGATTAAATGGGGCTCTTAAGAATCAAAGCGTTATAAATTCATGGAAATACAGCAAGCAATAAATTCCATGGAATTAAAAGCTTACTAGTGCTATTAGCATTTCAGGGTGTTTGAATTGTTAATACTGATGTGCAAAAATGATGTGCCTCAAAGACAAGGCAGACCAAGGCACCACATGCAAGCTGCTCTAAAAAATTTTTTATCAAAGTGTCATTGGGACTTGGCAATTGTTAGAGCCACTGGAATGGAGGAGGATGATTACCTCCAAAATTCTCATCTCCCCTAAAAAGTCATCTCCACCATAGGGAGAAAAGGTGCCAAATAAAGGTTTACACCCAGGAGGAAAACAAGCGTAAAAATATTATGTAAAGGATTTGTGCTTAGAATGAATAGAAATTCCATTTTAACCACTAACAGGGATGAATGCTTTACCCTGTAACTTGGTCTTAGCAGGGATGGTCTTAGTCCAACACATTATGATTGGGCTGATCTTGGCTTCTAAACAGGGTAAATAACCTCAGACCAGGCCCTCTAAAAACTACCAAGGGGGGTCAGGAACATCAGTGAGGGGTCTGATAAATTTCTCTGGTTTGCTTCACCTTTGATTCTTTCTGAGGGTGCCTACAGTACTATACTGAAGTGAGGAGGAGCAAAAACATGATTACTATGCATTAGGCCAATGATACCATCGCTCCCACATGCAAGATATGAGGTAATAATTCTGCTACACTCACCTCTATTTAAAGAATACTTCTTTACCATTCAAACTTATCTCTGCATCTTTGCTGGGCAAATACAAATGGGGGGAATGAATTAAGGGACACTTACTAAAGACCTGCATTTGTTTCTTGCAAAGGGAACAGGGAACAAGACATGGAAAGAGTGGGGAGGGGATGTAGCAGGATGAAAGGGAATGAAAAAGAAAGAATTAAGATGTGTTGTGTACAGGCACCAACTCCCCACAAGCAAAGTAATCATCACGTACTGCAAACATACTCTAATAAAAGAAATTTTTAAAAATACATTTGTTGAAAAAAAGCATGAGTATAATTTTACTTCTAAAAAAGTATTAGTGTTCACAAATTTGGTGTGGTCACTTGAAAACACACACACACACACACACACACACACACACACACAGAGAAACATACACCAAATCTGGAATTACTAAACATCAAGGAAATAAGCAATCCTAAATTCTTAAATCTAGATGGATATTTGAAAAACTTCTTTACCCATTCCAGAGTTGGCAAAAAGAAGAGTGCTATTTTTTAAGATACCAAGAAAACTTAATTTCTTTGATGGAAGAACCCCATGTGTAACAGAATCTACTGACGGATCACTGGTACATGTGATTATCTCTGGGGCTATGTTTCACATGTGGATATAACATTTGTATGCACTGAAGCTGTCTGCTGCTTCCCTACAGAGAGACAGAGCCTGCTCATGTACCAAAAAATAGAAAGGAGACAAAGAGGAAAAACCTTACAGACAGAAACTCATATCATTAATGTGCTTTCATGGGGCTGAAGCCCAAAGCCATGGATAGTTACAGGACCAACATCTTAGAGAGTGTTGGTATTGTTAAAACTGCTGTTCAAAGCCATTCTGCCCCCTAAGACCTACTATGTGCACAAAATTGGCAGAGGAGATTAACAGACTGTTCATGTATTCATAAAAGCTTTACAGCCTCATGGGGGAAATAATCAATTATGAAGCACCCATTATATATTCTAAAACAGAAATGGAAAGATTCTTAAAAGACAGGTTCTCAATCCATTGGGATTTTAAGAGTGACTTTAAGAGAAGGTATATACCCAATGAACACCACTGAACAAAGTAGAGTATTATATCCATCAACATTCTATACACAGAGAACAATGGGTGGGGGGAGTGCTGTGCAATGGAATCACTAGTTATAGGAATAAAATTATAATCAACAGATCACTGAGGAAATTTACTTAACAATGAAAATGAAAAATGTGCATCATTTTCTCTTGGCCATGTCTTCTGCCCCACTGGTGGGTAAACTTCATTATCCACATGTGGCTCTAAGGAAGGCTCTATCCAAGAAAGATGACCAAAACCAAATGGCACTTCCCACATGCACCCATAGGCCTTGCGATAATCCCTTAGCTTTTTGTATTCATGAATTCACCCAATCTCAGGTCAAAATATTTTTTTAAAAAAGCACCTGTATTGAACATGAACATATATTTTTCTTTTGTTATTCCTTCAAACTACAGAATAACAACTATTTGCAAAGCTTTAACATTGTGCTAGGTTTTAAAAATAATCTAGAGATGATTTAGAGTATATACTATATATTTATATTTATATAATTGTATAGTTATATACCGATACTATGCCATTTTACATAAGGGACTTGAACAATCTCAGATTTTGGTGTCTACAGGATTCCTGGTCTAGTGCCCCATGGATACTAAGGGGTGATTGTGGTGGGGTAGGCACAAGTAGCAGGATGTACCCTCAGTTATAACACAGAAGACCTTGAAGTTTTCACCCACGTGCCCCACGTTTCCCACTGTCCCTTCTGCAGTCTTCTCATACCATAATCTCTTGCCTCTCTTCTCAACTAGAAATTTCTTTTAGTCCTGACTGACTAGCAATGCTTTGTTATTCAATGGTTATGCCAAAAAGATGTGAATATCAATGGCCATTGGTAGTTCACCAGGATGAAGACCCACACTTCCCTTATTAAAATGTCCAATGGTTTGGGTTCATTTTCAGACTAGAATTTAGACTCCACAGAGATCCCAACTGTTTCTGCTGGTATCTCTGCAAGTGTTATATATTTTCCAAAACTGCTCAGTTCCGGCTTATTTCCAGGTCTGCAGATGACTATATTGTGGCCATGGCCATGGACTTGATCCAGTATTACATCTACCAATAGGCCAGGGCTTTGGAACTCAGTTTCCAAGAAATACCTGCAATGAGGTGCTGAGAAAAGGGAAGCTGGACTAACACTCAAATGGTAAACTGTTTTTCACTTGCCACTGCCCCCCTTCCAACATTCCTCTCTTATGTGACACGGGGGTCATCTGACCCTAAAACCACGGTAACTGAATTTCATTCCAACCTCTAACACATGACAGAGCCTTCACCCAATTCCCTTTTTAACTGGGCCATAAATCAAGCTGCTTTCCTCCCACCTCCAATCTACCTGTCTTTCTCAGGTTCAAGACTCCTAGAGACTGCACTTTCCAACACAAAATTCAGCTGATATTTTTAACATAACCAATTGGCACCACTCTTCCTTGAATGCATCCCCAGATTGCTGGTATTGTTACTTCCTGGGAACAAAGTTTCTGATGACAAAGTCAGTCCTTGAATATAAACCACCTTTTCTATTACAGTGACTGATGCTGTGCTCATAACAGGGCACAAATTCTGCAGCATGCTCATGCCCTCTCATACAGGAATGGCTTTGCCCAACGTCTCTAAACCAGGTGTCAGCAAAGCCTTCTCTACATAGAAGACTCATCTCCGTAGCCACCTCCCTCAGGAGGTTTTTACTACTTTTCCCAGATAGCTGAGCCCTCTCCAAAAACCTTTTGTATACAGTGCTCACACGAAAAGGGACTTCCATATTAGAGTCAATGGCTTCTCCATCATGCTGTGGGTCCTGAAATCTGCAAAGTATTTGATTTATCTTGGTATTCCCAGGCCTACAGAACCTGACATGTAGTGGATGCTCCGCACCTCTCAATTTTAACTGGGTTTCAAAGAGGAACCAGAAGACAGAGGTAAGTGAAAGGTCAGTCCTCAAGGTGTGCAATCTTAGCAACACCCTTAATTAAGGTTCTTACAAGGAATAAGGCCCTTAGAGGTGGATGACCCAAGGTCACCCTGGGATGGTCAGGACAATTGACCAAGACCTTCACTGAAGCTTATGGAGTATCTCCCCACCAAAAAGAGTCTTGTGAGAAATCAGATCAACTAGGAAGAAACCAAAGGCAAAAATGAAGAGTAGGCTTAGATTGAGAAGAGGCAGCCTCATATCAAACCCACTCAGTGACATAATCAAATAAAGTCTCTTTTTGCTTAAGCCAATGTAGGTTAAGTCTTTTTCAATGTACACCTAAAAATTATTAGTGATGATGCACTAACATGGGAATCCAACAGAATCATTATTGCATGAAACAAACTGTACAGACACCAGGTTAAGGAACAGGTAGATCTAGCCTGAATCAACTGTTTCTTATCACTGGGTTTTGAAATCAATCAGTAATCTTATCTGATTTTCACTTCTACTAAAAGTGAGAATTTAAAGGAGACATCATCAAAATTCAGTATGTTTGTTCGATTTCAATAGAGCTTGCTGCCCTTTCTGGTAGTAACAGTTTGGTCTCGGACACTGTATACGGAGGGATATTTTACTCATATATCCATGACACACAGTATTAAAAGGGCAAGCAGAAAAAATGCATTCTACCTCCAACCAAAAGTTTCTCTTTCTCTAAAACAGCTTTTGTTACTAGCTTCTTGTTTCTCTCTTTCAAAATTTTTTCTACACATTTATAATAATGTAAGTGCTTTGTATGGATTTTTTTTTCTACTTTCTATCCAAATGGGTTGCCTAACCATATATACTAAAGAGATTTCCATATCAGTTCATATGAGTCTATGTTCTTTTTTAATTGCTGAGAAATGATGTTCCTCAATGACCCTCACTCCCACCCCAGGAACAGACCATAATTTATCAATGTCCTCCTGATGGATACTTAGAAAAAAATGTCTTTGTTTTTGCTCCCACAAACACTGTTCCAAGTTACATCCCTGTACACAGGCCTTCTATCAACTGGTTAGGCATTAATCCTAGACCCAACGGTCAATTTTTTCTCACTGCATCTGTGAACTACCAGAGTCAATAAATTGGCTGGTTGGGAAAATAAATCCCCATTACCTTCTCAAATACCCTACACCTGGGCCTCCGTGATACTGGCACTTTTCTGATAGAGTCAGATGAACAGGTGTCCCTGAAGGACACTGATGACAAAAAACAGGGAGGCATAGTTCTGGAACATTAGCTGACACCCACTAATACAGAACCCCAGCAACCAGGTAAACAACCAGGTAGAATATTTCCCAGTAGGCTTTCTTTCTGTCTCTTTTTATATTTTTTTTTGTTTTGTTACAAAATAATATGTTGCATAGACTTAGGAGAAAATAATTTGAGCCCCCACTCAGTGGTACAGATGAGGCTCCCGCGTAGACCCTGCAGTGCTGGAGTTACAGGAGGTACAGCAATCATGTGACCACAGCCCTGGAGAACGCCGAGCTCCCCTTCCTCTAGTGCTTATCCCTCCTTCATTTTTTTCCCTGTCCTTTCCCACCTTCAACATTTCCTGGAGCATTCTTTCAGCCTGCTTTCCTTCAGTCTAATTATTCTTTAATCTTAAATAATATAATAACTTTGACAGTTTCATTTATAGTTAACCTGTACTAATTTGCACAAATGATGAGTAGGTAGACATGGCACAAAATAACAAGCCTGGAAAAATTAGCGAACACCAAAAGAACCTATGATCAGAAGGAAATACAACTATTGCATTACTGAATACACATTTATTTTTACAAGCAATTTCTGCGGACTTGTGAGCAAGTACGAAACAGTGACACTTGGCTGCTTTCTAATATTCTCTCTGCTTTCTAAGCTATAGGGTTACTTTCTTTCCATAATCTCCACTGATGATGTCTTCTGAACAAAATATCAGGATGGCATGATAAGACAAAGTCATTCTGAGTAAGTATGAGGTTCACAAAGTAGTCACCAAGCTCAGATTTGACACTGTAATTCAGAACCTTCAAATTCTCTGGTTAGAGAGAAAAAAAAAAAATCATGAAAGTCATCCTAGCCTTTAAAAATCTGGGTTGTTGTGCAATCCAATCTTTCTACTCCACATCCTCAGGGTTCTCCCAACATTCTATTAACTTAGCCCATGCTCAGTTCAGGATATATTTCCACCTGCAATGGAGGCACCAGGATGAACTCAGTGGTAGAGCACTTTGCCTAGCATGCAAGAAGCCCCAGTTTCTATCCCCAGTACCCCTCAAACATCCATCAAAGACTGTTCCTAATTTTAACTTCCAAGCATCTCCTAAAGGTCTCCCCTTCCTTGTCTGTCCTCTGTCAACATTAGAAAATCAATGTGCTACCTCTTGCTTGGTCATCTCCAACAGCCTCTGCTGTGTTCATCTGTCCCACCTCAGCCTCTCCTGTCTCCTCCTCACACTGAGGCCGAGGTCCTGCTGGCCATCTCTCTCTCTCTCTTTTGTGTGCCCCACAAGCATCTCCACCTGGGAAACCTTGCTCTAACTGTCATTTCTACATGAAATGCTCTGTCTCTAATCCTTGTCTCACTACTTCCCTTCTTTTTTCTCCAACAATCCCCTGCTCGGCCACTCTATTACCACACCAGTTAGTTCATGGCCTAGAAAATTACACCTAACAATGCTCTTAGCCATTGCTTCTCATCTTGCTTCTTAGGGGACACCAGGGGATACTTTTGCTTATCAAGCATGGATGGGGGAATGAATGTGGTACCTGCACTGGAGGGTAGAAGCTGCAGCTGCTGCTAAACATCCTGCAAAGAACAGCCCAGCTCCCCAGTTACCCAGCCTCAAAGGTCAATAGCACTGAGGCTGAGAAATTTCAGAAAATATCCAGACAGGACTGCAGAGGTCAATCCATAAGCTTGTTAACCAGCTCTGTTGTGTACAACCTTGTGTATCTAGCAAGGTGGGGCCAGTAAAGTGAATTGTGATACACCTAGACCTAGCTACAAAGTAATAAGAAGGTTCCTATATGTCAACTGTTATAGAAAGAAATTAGCAACATATTTTTAAATTTTTTAAAAGTAGGAATAATGTAGCAAAATCCTGTTAATATAAAACTGAGATGTGTCTATACCAAATTGCCCAATAAAAACATAATGGGAATCACAAAGGCAATTTAAAATTTTCTGGTAGATACATTTTAATAAGTAAAATGAAGCAAATAAAATTAATTTTAATGGTGTATTTTATTAAAGCCAATATATTGAAAATATTATCATTTCAACCTAAATTAATATGCGAAATTATTATGTATTTTAGAGTTGCTTTTCCCCCCAAAATCCAGGGTGGAAATTCCACGTCACATGGTACCTATGAGGCAGATCTTTTCATACTCCTCAACTCACAGATGGGAACCACTGGCTAAGAAGGTGAAGACCAGGCCCAGAACTGGCATTCGAACTCAGCCTACGCTTACTCCAAGGAAATACCTCACTGGGGCAGAGGTGGGGGGAAGCCTAGTAGAAAACAAGCCACTCCTCTATCATGCTGGCATACAAAATATTTAATTTTCCATTAAAAAAATGGTCCTGTTTTGCAATAGTAGTGACAGGGACCAGAGAAGTACAAACACAGTAACATGGTTTCCCCGTGGATTCCTGGGAATGGGGATAACCAGAGAGAAAGCAGGATGTGGTCCTGGCCATGGGGAACCACAGACCTAACCCCCTATATCCCAACCCTACCTCACCTCCATGGGCAGTGAGACCAGAGAAATCTTGGCAGGGCTGGGAAAGGGAGAGGAAGTGCATGTTCCTTTTAATGCCTCCCCCTCTTATACAGGGATGGAGGAGAGCCAGCAGGTTAGGTTCACAGATGACAGTAAACATCCAGGGAAAGGTGTGATGCCCGTGCTCCCCTCCTGAGCTCGGTCTTCAGGAGCATCCTACTTAGCAGTGCAAATAGGAGACACTTCCTGAGTCCACAGGTCTGTGCTCCGGGTCTGAGCGCTTCAATGGTTAGACACTGCCCAGCTTTGCCTGGGCCTCCGGATCATATGGCGGAAGGGTTTCAGCTCACTGGCTAAGGGCTGAGAGCGAAGCTGCTCTCATGGGAAGCACACATCTGACACGACAGTGCTTCCATGTGTGATACAGAGATGACTGAACAGATCTGGGGGAGCACTGTGTTTTCATGTTAGCTGCTAAGGGTGACACAGCAAGAGCAGAAGAATAGCAGCCACAGCTTGCCCTCATGGTGCAAGAAGCTTCCTGCAGATTGGTCAGTTTGCCTTCACTACAAAGCAATGGGCTTGATCCACTCTATTTAGAAGAACCATTCTTTCATGTTCACTAACGTCCAGAACACAAAAACACTCTGCAATGAGTTGGTGAATAAAATAAACCTTATAGTACTTTGTGAATAAAGGTTCAGTAGCTCGCAATGACAGGATTCTTTCCTTTCTCTCTCAGCACCGTGGTTTCTTTCATATTCCCATCCTTTCAAGATCTGTCTACTCCGAAAATTATCAACAATTTAAAAAAGAAATATAAATAGCCTAAAGAAACAAACAAAATTTCTGGACTCTATAAACAAAAAACTGAAAAGGAAAAAAATTAGATACTCTTCTTCTATGATTCCAGTGATAAAACTCATTGTTGTTAAAGCTGTAACGTTGTTGTTAAAGTGTAAACACTCTCATCCAGTACTGCTAGGAATGTAAATTGGTGGTACTTTAGAAACCAAGATGGCAAGACATGGAAAATGAATTTCAATAATTTTTTTCTCCCAGTTCTAGGGTTTGAATCTGGGGCTTTTGTACTGAACTATATCCTGAGCTTTTAAAAAGTTTTACTTATTTATTTATTGTATTTTGAGGCAAGGTCTCAGAAAGTTGCCCTGGAGTTGTTAAAACTGCAGTCCTCTTGCCTCAACCTCCCAGAGTGCCTTAACTTTCCTCACAGTGATTTCCTCTCCTAGAATATATGGGAATTAACAGACAGACACTTGGGTATAGATACACCCATAACAACATATTGGAGAAGAACTAAACACACTCTCAATACTCAACATTGATGAAAAGTTACATTTTATCATGTGAAAAAGGATGGTAGAGTATGCAGGCATTTAAGAATACTTCTGAGCTCAGCTGTTGAAAACGGTAGAGGGCTTGCTTTGCCTGTCATATATGAGGCCCTAATTTGATCCTAGGACCACCTCTCCCCAAAAAGCAGGGGTATTTCATGAAAAAGGAAAATTCTCAATGTGTAATATTAAATTTTAAAAACACGTAATTCTGTTTATTTTATAACTGCAACTGTGTTAAATATAAACACTTTTAATGAAAAAAGGAAGAAAATATGTATGCTAGTCTCTGGATCAGGATTCTAGATTCTTTTCTATTTGTTTACTTCACTGTCACTTAAAATTACCTCCAATGTGCCGTTTTTATACATGCAATTAAAAAACCAAGTACATAAGGACTTCCTATGTGCATATCTACAATATATACACAAAAGTACGAAATGATAATGCATGCATAATATACTCATAATATTATAATAAACACTTACCTAGTAACACTGTATGCCTCCTCTGATAACAATTCTAGATGATTAAGTATTGTAACCCCTCAGAAGGAGATACAGAAAGAATATCAACCCTATTCCAGAACTAGAGGGAATAAGACTTGAGAGCATAAGCACCCCAAAAACAACAAGCAAAACACATCATTCTCCTCTTAGATGCTCAGCACATGTCACATAGAAGGTATTCATGTGTTTAACTCAGTCACACAAGGACAGGGTATACACCTAAACTCTCATGCTACACAAAATTCAATTACTAAAAATACGCAAGTAGTTGTCAACCTACAGAAGAATTGTGACTTTGCACAGACCTTCATCAAACACTATAGCTAAATTTAAAAACAAAATCAGGCTTTAGAGCAACGAGAAAGAGGCAGGATCAGGAAGGGGCAAAGTGGACATTTTCTGAGCTAAACACTTTTAGCAGGTGCTTTTCCTATTTAACATTCTGAAACACTTGTCAATTTCCTTAACACAGCTGGAGAAAAAAGAGAACATGAGAGATGAAACCCAGGAAAGGGCCAACTACATAAAAACTAAATTTTGGCTTTCATTTTATTTTTTAAATAGCCATTTGATAGTCAAATTTTGATGTTTCCACTGCTTTGAGGCATTATAGCACAAAAGAAAGGAAGAAGTATAGTGGAAAAACTGGGGACTGGCTCCCAACCTAGCCAGCTACAGTGACACAGTGACAGAGGCGGAGGGTGCATCATTTCCTTTGCTAGGTCTCAGCTCCATCAACAGTAAATTACAAGAAACAGACTAGCGAAGTCTGACGTTCCTTGATGTTCTCTGAATCTCCAGATCTAAGAACATTCTGCTGAGAGGCCACTTGAAGATTGTAGAACAGATGAGGTCACCACCACCAAGGAAAGGGTGGGGTTCCCCCAGGGACACAGCTCAATTTTGAACACAGTGAACCACACAGGAACTAAGTATTTGCCTTATCAATTAATGACTTACCACTGAGGTATGGCAAAGACAAGAACTTACGTTTTCTACTCTACATGCTGTAAGCATTTTCTAATTTTCCAGGGTAATCTTGATGAAACTCAACATCAGGAAAATTTGCAGACACAATGACAAACAAATTACATTAATGGCTTGCTGCGGGACAAAAGAATGAATGATAATTAGGATAGTAAAACAACGGAAGTATGACAGGCTCTCCCACAGAAGGACACAAGGTTCCTATCCTACATGTTGCAAATTTAGCCAGGGGTGTGGGAAAATATCAAGAAAGAATTCAGATCACAAAGAAAAATGCCTCACAACTTACTGTCTAGAACTGCTGTAAACAAAGTTGATGCAAATTGCACCACATGTGATTCTGAAAACACACACTCTCAGTGCCAAGGAATGATGTGATATGCCTCAGACACATTTTAATATTACTTTAAAAAGAGGGAAAAACTGGAAATCTATATCTCAACATTCTTTTAAAACTAATTCAAAACACTGTATTATCTGGAGACACTTAGCAGACACTGGCAATCAAGAGTACAGAAAACAATCTACACGCCTGCGAATGTAGAAACAGACAACGAACCGACTTTAGGCACCAGGGAGGCCTAAAATTAAGTCTAGAAATAATAAGCAAAAATTTGGAAAATACTCATGATATAAAAGTAGTATCTACAGTACAACTGCATACAAACAGATTTCTCTATTAAAAAATGGGAGGAAAAAAGTAATGGGAGGATACAGGAAAAGGGCTGAACTGTTTATTTAAGTGAAGCTACCAATGAAATTTTTCTTCCTATTTTTTTTTTTACATTCCAAATTTCTTTTAGTAACATTTTGTAATGGAAAAAAATTCAGCAGCACATTTATAATCAGCCACAAAGAGGGACCATCCTTTCCTCATCCAACACCACCTTAACACCTTAACAGTATGGAGGGTCCAAATATCTCTAGGATCTGTCTTTCATTATTTAACCTGTCATTTCCTACAGGTCTGAAGATCTGAGACCAGCTCAGAAGCCCTGAAAATGTTCAACTGTGTTTCACCATTTTTTAATAAGCCAGAATCTCTAATGCTCTTAGTTAATCTGAAAGGTGGATGAGCCCATCAAAGACTACCCAGATTAGTGTAAGGTAAAGGTGACAGACTGACATGCGGCTCAGGCTCAAACTAGTACCTTACTAATCCATGGACTGTTAACCACAACAAGCTGTGATGCACTTTACATGATTAAAATCAATATAGTCTACAGTAGAGATATAAACGCATCCTCACTTTCTCTTGCCTTTCATTTAAATTCCAAACTGAGAAGCCAACAGATTGGAGAATGGGTGAAAGGGAACAAAGTGACACGATTCCACTGTTTTTCTCTCATCACAGGCTCCACCCCGCCCATGACTCAAACTTCACAGATGAGAGGTTGCAAGGGCTTGGTGAAAATATGATGACCCTAAAATACAGGAAAAAATGATGGAAGCCACTTAATTCCAGTAAACAGATGGGTAGTAACATGAAGTCAGGTGGTGTTAAGGAAGTAAGATTCAAATATTTTTAACTCTAGTTAAGACATCAATGACATATACATAAAAAAACCAAAAGGCCATTCCTTTTTCATCATCATCTTGACCTCTTAGCCTGCTGACTATCCTCTGAAACACTTTCCTGGACAGGCTTCTGGTTTACCATAGCCCTATTTTTCCCATCTTTTGCATTTCCTTCTCATCATCCTATGCTCAAAACTTTTAATAGTACTAGCTTCAGAACACAGACTGTGGAGCATTTCTCTTATTTGTCTACATCACTGCTTCTCTGATCAGCTCATCCAGTTTCATGCCCTTACTGATCACTTTCATGCTTCAGCATTCTCAACGATATGCCCCTAGCTAAAGTATTTCTAGAACTACATTTATGCGAATTCCCAAACTGACATCTCAGTCTGGATGAATATACAGCTCAACTCTCCAATGCCTGATCTCCCCTGCTTCCCTCTTCTACCCAACACTGTCCATCTCATGGGCTCCCTATTTCTGGCAATGGCAGCTCCACTTTTCTAGCAGTTGCTTGGCCTGAAAACCTTAGCCTTCAGCCTGACTTCTCTGTTTCTTCCTATAAGAATCGACCCATCAATCCTGCTGATAATACCTCATTGCTCAGGACAAAAGGCTTGCAGTCACTCATGTGATAGCTCTTTCAACTTCCACACCTTTACACTAGAAAATTCTCTGCCCGTACCTTATATAAATTTCCCATTTAACAACTGCTACCACCTCCATTGCCATCTTCATCCTGGTCAGTATCATCTCTCTGGGGGATTATGAAGCAGCCTTCCAACAGATCTCCTGCCTACAGTGTCACCCATCCACAGTCCATTTTCCAAACAGTATCCAGAGTGATCCGTCTAAAGTATGAGTCACTTATTGACCCTTTTTAAAACCGTTTAAAGACTCCATTTTGCTACTAGTACAATGAGCTTCAGTGTCCTTCTCAGTCTGGCCCTGATATGTCTTGACTTTGGCTTCTACCACGCCAACCCGAGATGGCCTTGGTTCAGATGCTGGCAGACAGGGTTTATTTAGAACACCCCCACCTCTGTTCAAATGTCATGGACTTTTCAGTAAGACCTACTTCAATCACCCTGTTTATAGTTGGAACCTCGTCCCTTTGACCACCTGACCTCCCTTATCCTTCTGCATTTCCCCCACAGCACCTATCAGCATATTTTTATTTATGATGTTTCTCTCCTTTCCGCCTCTAGGGCAATGAGCAGAAGGTTAAGTAGCTGTTGTTCACTGCTGTATTCCCACCATCACAAGCAGCACTGTCCACTGAAAATATGAGGCCTACCCATAGTTCACAGGGACAATATCTGTAAAAGTAAAAATATACAGCTGCAATGACCTCTAATAATTTATTTTATTTAACCCAATGTATCCAAAATGATCATTTCAATATATAATCAATAGAAAAAATTTTACAAATATTTCTCATTTTTTTCCCATGCACAAGTTCGGAAATACTTTCTGGATTTTAAACTTAGAGCACATATAAAATCTTACTAACCACAGCACAAGTGCTCTCCAGTCAGATATGGCTACTGGCTTCCACATCAGACAAGGCAAGACCCCCACACAGCGACATTCAATAACATGTATGAGCTGACAAAAGAAGGCAACAGTGCAGCCTCCAAGATTATTATTATTATTACTACTTTATATTGCAAAGACAGTGCTACTATGCTTTAAAAAACTTCATTAAATACACATACAATCATTACTATATGCGGTATATTCTTGAATTTTAAAAATTGTACTGCATTTTATGCTATCCCATTCAAAAAGAGTTTTGAGGACAACCCACTAAATGGATTCCCTAATTCACAAATTGGTCCCAATGCTCGCTTTCAAAATTACCAGTCCAAATAAACTTCAAAGTATGCCATCTGTAATGAAAGGATTTCATGATACTTCCTCTGGCCTCTAGAGACTGCTCTGGAGTCTGCGTGAGGGAAACAGACCAAACTTGAGAGAAAAGAGGAGTGGAGGAAAGGATGAGCTCTTGAAACTACTGTGCAACCCATGGACTGCAATAACCTCAGTCTATCCAGTGATGCCAGTTTGCTTTCTTAATTAAAAGTAATTTTATATAACTTATCACACTGTTGGATAATTAACAAAACATATAATTACTCTTAATTATATACTACATACACACTAACACACAAAATTCAATGGGAGAACTGCCTAATTTTCATACTTCAAAAAGACTAGATTTGAATACAGTAGAAAGAGTTCATGGTTCACATTTTTCTGCCATCACCTTGATCCAAAAGCCTTATAAGTATGACAGTTCAGATCAACAACAAAGAAGAATAAACAAATGATTAATCTTCATTTCATATGTACTAAGTCCCAATCACCAGTAGTCTTTTAAAAAAATACCATCAAACATCAGGTCCAAACTTGGCCCTGGGCAGAATGTCACTGCAGGTACCAACTTGTAAAGTAGGATGCTGTCATGGATATGCCTTTGAGGTCCTGCCTGGGCATTACAAGATACCAAGGAAGAATGCCCACAAGGTTAACACAAGTGCTCTCCCCTTTAAGGGGCTTTGTTTGGTACACTTACACATCACATTTTCAGGCTTTGCATTGTCAAAGGAAGGTAGTATTTCCTACCTCTCTGTTAAATTGATAAATTGCCACCTAGTGTGAGGACTTCCTAAGATGCTCAAGGTGAAGCGTTGTGAAATGTGTGCCCTTGGCAGATGGAACAGCACAAACATCGTTGAAAAACACAGATAAAACCATTTGTTATTTGGTTTTGTATTTTTGATTGTGCACTGTGCAAAATATGGCTACTTGATAATTGCTGCAAATATTGTCTTTACTACTAAATATGCTTTCATGTACATTTCAACAAGTGACTTCTGCTTGAAAACGAACTCTATTGAGCATATTTCTCTGGAAATCAATATTTAAAATTTTTTTTCTTTGAAACTAACGTTCAAAAAGAGACAGCTCTTGTTTACAGAGTAACTTAGTTTAGCATTATGGCTAACAATGTTTAAAAACAGCTAACTTAAAATGCAAACATTTAAATTCTGAAGTTTAACTGTTGAGAGGCCACATCAGTTCTATGGAAATATCCATGGCATGAAAAACTGTAATATTTTTCCCCAAATTCTGCCCCTTCTTAGGATACATCATGCCACCATCCTACTAGATTTAGGAGTAAGAACTCATGAGATTTTAAATAATTTAAATTTCTACATGTCTTGAGTGAACCTTGAAAGCACGACACTAAGTGAAAGAAGGCACTCAAAAAAGGCCACCTATTGTAGGATTCCATTTAAATGAAATACTCAGAGATAGTTGTAAACTCAGTGGATATACTAAAAACCAGTGAACAGTAAGCATTCTTTAAATTGGTGAATTGAACTATAATCTCAATAAAGTGTTTAACAAAAGATTAACACACCCAGTAATATTCACATCAGAATTGCTGTGAAAGGTACAAGAAAATCAAGTTGATCTCAGACAGCTTCCATGTAACTGTGAAGTACATAAACCCTGACAACCCCATCTGCTCTTTATAGAACCCCTTCTCATAGCAACATATGACTTCCCTAATACCATCACATCTTCCCTTCTAGAACATAAACTGTGAGGATAGAGAGTATGTCCTTTTTGCATACTGGTATGACCTTAGTACCTAGCACAGAACCATCAATGAACAACTGTGACGGAACTGATTGTGTACATGAATGTACATTTGTAGGTATAAATGAACGATTGAGATTATTGGATTAGAGCATCTCAGCTAATCAAGAAGTTATGACCTAATTAAACTGTGTCCTAATTAAATCCATTCTCCAATTCATCCTAGGTTACTGGCCATCCAAGTTTCCCAGCAGCCTTTGAAGTTTACTGGAGTCATATAACCATCATGTCATCAGTTAAGTCAGAAGAAATATGATGTATACAATTTAAAAGAAAATGGCTTGGTTTGGACTTCTCCATGGCATAGTAACAATCCAACTTCACCCAAGCAGATAAGGACAGAGCCACAAGGGTGGAAAACACAAGTGTAAAGAACCTGTTTGGCCAAACTAGACTGACCAGATTGCTCTATGAAAAAAGTAAATTGCTTCTTTATTGAAGTTATTGCATGTTGGGGCCTCTCTGTTACATCAGCCTAAACTCTATCCCAACTGGTATAATTCAGATGAGTGTGTTGTACGTTTTGCAGACAAAAGCATTTGAACGCTTAAATGAGTTGGTCAATTGGTCCCTTCCTGCGAATACGGTAACTGGACAGACAACTCAATGAAGACTTTCTCGCAAAGTGTCTTCAAACAACTCCGAGAAACCCGGGGATATAGCTCAACGGCACAGTTCCTGCCTGGCAAGTGCAAAGTTGTAAGTTTGATCCTCGGTACCAAAAAAAAAAAAAAAATTCATGAATTAATGGATAATTCAAATGCTGAAGGCTATTTAAAAAAAAGATCGTTTTAAATGGCATTAGTTAAAATTGTTACCATCATTAAGTAAATAGTTAAATCATGCAAATATACACTTTTAAAGGATGCACTGTATTTCAGACACCTGAGTACTATTTAAGTTTTTATTTTTAATCAAGAAATAATCTGCCATATGTAACCCATAATGAATAAAATAGTTACATGTTTCACAGTACCTTCCCATACCCGTAAAACAGCTCTAACTGGGGTTGGGAGAAAAAAAAAATGGCAATAATTACACAGGCTTTAAGATTGTTTAACTCCCTCACAAACAAATTGACTATTAGAAAAAAACAATATGCAAAATGTGAAGCTTCTAATCAAGATGCCTCATGCTTAAAAACAATCCTTTAATTATAATCATAAGGGTTTGGATGGTTAACTTCATCTCTCAATGCCATTCAGAATTCAATATAAAATGATAAGTTTTACAAATTGGGTCTGAATTTTAACCAAACATGTGGGGGTGAACAGTCAATGGGGAAATGGTGAGGGGAAACAGGGAGAAAATGCCACAAAAACTTTATGAAAGCTTCAAGCCACAACAGCCATGACAGAATCAGGTCAATATATGACCAGAATAAGTTCTTTTTGGTTTCTATCTTGACATTCTCAATGACCCTAGGTAAGTTACAGCTTTCTCAATTTGTAAAGCAGGAATTCTAATGATTGTCAGCTACCTTTCTGGAATGCCAGCAACCAGACCCCTTTTGTAAAGTGCTCTGATCTACTTGGAAGAAAATTGATATATCACTATCAACTATGATGACTGTTATTCATGATTTTTCAAGCCTTTGAATCTAAATTTTAAAAACAGCTTTACCTGGTTCTCCACATTTGCCTGACCACTTTAATGCATATAATCAGTTCTTCTCATGGTGTTTATTTGGCATATTTATTTGCATCCATACTGACTATTAATGACTCCCAGACTGCATATCTGGGGCACAGTATTTAGTAAGAAGACCTCAGCATCTGATACCTAACCATCTTTCTTGTAGTGTAAAAGACAGGTTGCTTTTTGCCCATCACTGGTAGAAGGTTTGGCAGGAACAAATGCTAACCACTATGCTCATTTAATACATTGTTTATCATTTTATATTTCTAAGAAAAATTTTTTCTCTTATCTATAAGAGATCAGATATATAAGGAGTATAGGGGTTGTCTCTGAATGATTCTTGAGTTTGTTTAAAGGTTAAAATTACATTAAATATTTCCTTATTTAGATCTATATACCATAACTTACTTTTTCAAAACCCTGGAATCTTGGTCAAAATACAGATGGGATGAATCATATAGAAAAAAATGTTAAGTAATAAAATTTTCATTGGTGCTAGAAAAGAATAAAGATTACATGTAAAGAATAAAAATGATGAAAACAACAAAAACAGAAGTTGAGAAAAATTACATTACTCTTACTTTTGTTCTGAGTTCCTTAGTAGTCCAGTCAAAGAGAAAAACTATATGGATTCCTTATCAACTTTCTGTGTCACGAAAGGAGGCATTAGGAGAATACGTATTTTTTTGGATCCAGAAGGTTTACGGGAGAAAGGTTTATTTACAGGATGCTAGAGGTTGTAATAGGTCATAGAGTTTATGTCTCCATCGGTGCTAATAAATTCCTATAGGCTTCTCCCCCCAAAAAATTTTCCTTTGATTCATGGTATATTTAAGTTTGAACAATACCATAGAACTGAGAAAACAAAAATCACATTTTCATCTCTAGGAAATGAGTTTAAGCACTGACATCAGAAAGATATGGAGCCAGAAGAAAAATAACTCATGCTCACAGGAAATCCCAATGAAAGCCTATCAATGACGCTCTATGGGGAGCTGTGCAGGTAAGGTTACTCTCAAACTCAGCTTTTCATCTTTTCAACCATTTTTTCAGCTTTGTTAAATTAGCTTCACCAGCAACTCTGCTAATAGCATAAGATGAGTTAAACACTTGTCAGGACTTCATGTGAAGATTATCTTGGACTATGATCACACCAAGAGATCACAGAGTGATCCACAGAGTGATGGCCAACTGAGCCCAAGTAGGGATTGCGAGAGGGGCCAAATGGCCCCCAAAGCAGAAAATACTTACTAAACAATTTGGCAGAAAAAGTTTACAGACACCTAATACAGACTAAGATTAAAAAGCAGAGTCACAGTAAATAGAACTACTTTGCCCTAAGGTTTGCTGTGGCTTGATAGAACCTTAAATACTGGCTGGGATCAATCTATTCTATGCTGAAATACCTGAAGTGGGTATCTCTTGCACTTGGAAGACAATCAGGTGCTTCCTGCAAAGGTTTAATTTAAAAAACACAGATGGTGAAATGAAGTAAATCTGAGTTTTTTGGCCCAAATCGAACATCCCAGAATGTAAATATATAATTTATAACATACTCTAGAAGAACAACAACAAAAAACCTAGGTGAGATTAAAAACAAAACTGAAAAACAATTGTCACATTATAAAAGTTCTGTAAAAAACCGGTTCATTTGAAGAGCGATTAGTCTACATCTTATCAATACATTCAAAAATGAAATGAAGATGCTACTACTGGAGAAAGATCAAAGTTATTGCATAAATTACTTGCATAAGATGACTGTTGCCCTTACAGAGATACTTTCGGAAATCAAGTAAATATATAGCGTCCATAACCATTTTAATCAAAGCGCTTTTATGTCCCCCCTCCAAAAAAAGTAAATTTGAGAAAATTAAATTTAGCTTTAATTCATTGAGTTACATTAGTCTCTCTGAGAACTTCTAATTTTAAAATCAAGTACTCATTTGATTTTCAAGCAAGGTCAAGAGAACAAGGCGGCCTGGCGCTGACATTACAGGGATGTGCCCCACGCTGCTCAGCCGTCGCAGCAACGTGGCATGTTGCTATGGTGCCTGACTATTAATTTCTGAAAGAAGGTGATTATAAAGCCGCCAGATGAACATCAACTGGAAGACACCACTGCAGCACAGAACACTGACATGCATTACTCTTGTTTGCAGCAAGTTAATTTTATGAATCACCACTTTTGTGATGTGAATATTCCTTTCTAAGTTTTAACCCACCAAACTGACAAGTAAAAAACAAGGTTCAGCTTCAATACACAGGCAAGTGTGATGGTATTTTGGGTGGGCTGAGGATGACTGTTTCTTAAGGGCAGTCTTTTAAAGACTTCTAACAATATGCTCTCCACATACTGACACACACAAATAAATACATGTACCTTTGACAAATACAGATCAAAAAATAAACAAACTAAAACACTGTTGAAGGTGACAGAGTTCTAGATACAATTTCACTATTCACATTTGTGTTTACCTTTTTTGGCTTCTGTAAAGCGATCTTCAGTTATAGTCACCTCAAAAGGTCACTTCTCAGCCTGAAAACAAGAGAATATCAAAATCTGAGTGTCAAGAGAAGGAGCCACCACCCCTGCCAGAGATTTACACAGGCAAAACAATAAAAGACCTCTACTTATGGGCAAATAACTTCCAAAGTTCATAAAAATAATTGTAGGATCTCCATGTGTCTGGACAACAGGTCTTCAAGTTCCTCAAAACAACATAATCAATTTAAACAGAAAAAGTCAAGGTAAAACATTTCAAACCTTAGGTACGGACTTCTTCTCACCCTTTAGTCTTATCAATTTATTTTTATACAGAATAATGAAACTCATAGGCCTTTGTTTTTGGAAACTAGACTGCAACTAGAACATGCTTGGTCAACAAGTGCATCTCTAATTTAATTAAAGCAGAAGCTTATGTTTTACCCCTTCATAACAGTTCATTCTTATAGACATGATGCTTTATGGCACTGAGGGCCTTTCAAAATGAATAAAAGCATCACAATTTTCAGTTTGGGGAGGAGTGAGGGGAGCACCACTGATGAAAGCTGCTCACAGAATGTTTTTCACTTAGCATATATCTACTAGATAAGTTAAATAAAAATGGTTCATGTCAGATGAAATAAATAATTGAAACTAAGCTCCCCAAAACACAAAGAAAGCATGCAACACATTTTACCCCACATCTACTCCTGCATCTGCACGCTCCCTTATGCAAAATAGTGTATAATCCTTTAAGAAACATTACAAGCTGCCTCTCTCTGCCCATGTAACTGGGATCAACATATGGCACAAGTGAAAAGGAAAACATTTGTTTATTAATTTAGATCAAGTTACTAACTGGGTACAGGATTCATTCCACATCCATTGACCAAATGCTCATATAATTTTTTAAGATGATGAAATCATATCATGATTTTACTAAAATGTTAATATCTTCTTGCTCACTCTTCAGAACAATATGTAATGAAGTGGTTTTAATTTTATATGAATATATCCCTGCTTATCCCTCTGCTATCAGCTTGGAATGCAGAAAGGCAAACATTCTTAAGAAGAATAAAATCTCGCTAGGGCTAAAAATTTTAAAGTGGCACTTGGGTGTGTACTATCTTTGAGGAATTGATCTGAGGCCAATTTATGACATTTCCACCAGCAAGTGTATGCAGATTCTTGCCATTAAGATTGGAAAAAGATGCAGGCTCTGAGTGAAATCATAATTTTCATGTTTACTGTAAGAGGAAATGGGAGGTTTTCACCATAAATGTTCATCATTTGGGTGGGGGAAAACCCTAGCTCAGGGTCTTAAAATTACTATTTTGCAACCTGCCCAAAACCTTTTTGTTTTTACACAAAACAATTCAAATTGAAAATGAAAATCGTGTGCTTTACTGCTGATGTATGGCCCCAGGATTGGTTTCTCTAGTGGTGAGAACTCTGTTTCAGGGTAAGTGGAACTCAGAAAGGAAAACAGCAGTGATGGTCAAGTCCTCAGGTAAAGCAGAGATCTGCGAGGCAGCCCCAGTCCCTAGCACACAGCATAAACACTAAAAACATCAGCATTCAGCACTCATCAAATCTTAAATGTAAAGTGAGTGAACTTTGGCAGACCCCACTCAATCCCAAGCAAAAAGACCCTTTTCTCTCTCCTTTTCACTTGAGATGCTTTCCGATAAATGTGCTCTAAACTAATTTGTGTTTATCTATTGAGCTATGTCTATTTTTCCCATGTTTGGCAGTCAGACCTATAGTATTTGACTTTGCAATGCAGATGAGATTTGCTATCAAATAGGCCTGGCAAATAACTGGACCTCATTAAAATTTAATTTTTAAAAGAAACTGCTGAAAATGCCTACTTTGAGTAAAATTATCTCTAGGGCTGCATTTGAACCAGCAGACCATTTTCAGGTAAGGACTAGCCTTGTTTCTCTGCGTACCTATCTACAGTACAGTAAGTGAACACAGAACAAACATAGAAGCTGGTTCACCCTCAGATTTCACAAGTGTGATTTTTTCCTAAGAATTAATAACAAAATTATACAATTGACCCTCCAACTCATACGTGCTACAGCAATACAAAAGTGGCTGTATTTAATTTTCACTTATACATAAAAAATTGGCAGCAGGATATAAACTATATTCCATAAATTTTAATGCACATGTACATTTGACCACTCATTAATTTATTTCTGTTGATTTTAGTTTTCAGAAAAAGTATCTATTAGCAAAGTAATCTAAAAGATATTTTTCTAGTTTTGCAGAGAAAAGATTAATAGTTCAACAGCTGTTTGCCATCATGCTAAATTAAATGAAAAGTGTCAATATAACAGACAAGAAAATTAGGGGGTAGTGCTGGGACCTGAGAGGGCCTGAGAAGCTTAGCGGAATCGGAAATTCATAACTAGGAGAAAAATCTGAATGCTGTTTTTTTCCAAAATATAAAACTTCCGTTTCAAAAACTATATTTAATCAAATATATCAACTATTTACATGTATGCTTACTGGTAGTACAAGTACGTGAACTAAAATTAAATGATTATGTAAAGCTTTTAAATTTAAAAAGATAAAGGGTAAGAAAAAAAATATTCCCTTCCAGCCCACTTGTCTTTTTAAAAATGCTGTCACCATACAAATTGCTTCTCGTTTTTATTTCTCTTCTTTCACTTTCCTACTGCTTTTAGGTTTAAAAGTGAGCTAAGGATACAGTATACAGAAATGACTTATTTTCCTTTCTGTCATTCTCCGTAACAGTTAAGATTCTGTGACCACTAGAATTGTTCCACAGGCTTTTCACTATTGATTGCAATAGTATCGTTCACCTGCAGCTACATGGTGACCACACAGATCAGGACAAGACGCCGCACTCCAGCTGCCACTTCTAAGGTTAGAAATTCAAGGTGCCTTCCTTCCTCTTCCTCCACCTTCACAGTCCCTCCCCTAAATTGGGAAGTTAACTCTGTTGCACCCTCACGTTGTAAATGCTTTGATGTTACACTTTGCCCCTTGTTTAATCTGTGTGATGTATAATATAAAGGGCCAGCTGGCAGGTCTTACTTGGAAGTGAGTCACAGGTAAGTGTGGAGGTGCGATCTCATTTCACAAGACTGAAAAATGAACAACATATACTCTATTTTTTCCCATTAAATGTATCCCCCCTCCCCTTTTCTTTCATGGCGGCTAACATAAATGATCTCCATCAGGGTTTTTGCATTGTATTTCACAATACACAAGCACTCAAAAGTGACTCTGAAGGATGGACAAGAGACACCTCAACCTTCGGTCCTGCAAATACTAGTTGAGAATCCACAGTAAATGGGTTTCATTAGGGGCAGGAGGATAAGCAAGTCAGTCTCTGGCCCAAGAGGAGAGAGCCAGGAAGGAGAACTCCAGGGAGAGGACCCCTTCTTTCTTCAAAGTCCAGGAACATGATTCCAATTTCCCAGACTCCCAAATCCTCCAAATGCATGGCATAGACTTCATTTGTAAAAACAGATCCAAATGGGCCATTTTCCAAGAAAGTACTGCTTCTTTAAGTATGTAGTGAGTCTTAACTCATTTTGGCTTTCATGTCTTATTTTTTTTTTAACGATTTCTTAGAAAACAGAAGGATATCAACACATATTTGACTAGTTGAAAAACTGCAACACAAGGATCACTTATTTTCTGCACTTGAGACAAGAAAATCCTCTTACATTGAAATCAATCCCCAAAGTTTTTTTTTCCTTTTTTTTTTTTTTCTCCTTGTAACTTCAAATATTGACTTGGGTTTACATAAAGAAAAAGGAGGGAAGGAGGAAAAGAAAAAAAAAAGAAAGAAATGAAAAATGGGGGAAAAAAAGGAAAAACAGAGAAATTAAAACAGAGTGGAGAATTTAAAAGGGAGGAAAGGAGACAGAACAAAAAGAAGAAACTGTGGGGCAGCCCAGATCTCTTTAAGAAGTGACTCTGGACCCCACCCATGCTGGCTGGTTTACAAAGACAGGTACTGCATTTCTTTTGCTTGTCTCTACCAAAGAAATACTCTAGTTTGCGTTCAGCATGTCCCAAATCCCCATCCTGTCCCTGCAAATAACACTTTAATTCCTTTCTCCTCACTCTCTGGGATCCTCACCAAATCACTAATTCCTAGTTTTGGTGTCCACTCTAGCAGAGAAAAAACTTAAAACACCTTACATATAGCCAGCCATGTGGTGGTGCGGGCAACCCAGTTAAGGCTCACCTGAAAAATCACTATAAACTGGCAGCCCCCCAGGAATGCCACACTGGCTGCCTCATTTGAAAAAATGACTCTTACCTTTCACAAAAGTAAAACCCTGGTCATGGTCATGTGAAAATATTTTATAGGTATCCTTTAACAGCCTTTACAGGTTGAAACCCAAAAACAATATTTGCTGTTTTGCCTTTGAAGCTCTAACAAAGCCTTTGTTTTAGATTTACCTTTAGTGTGCAATAAGAGTTAATAATCAAATCCATCCCAACCCCCACAAATGTTAAACAAAAAGATAAAAGAAATGCAAATAGCTATTGTCATGGAAAGTTAAAGTACCTGTCTGTATTTTTAAGTGAAAACTATTATCTCTATCAATCAAAATTTAAGAATACAATAGCGCTAATCACAGAAGGTGCTCTGACAGAGTTACTTTCCCTCATAAAAAAAGTATTTTTCCCCTTAAAACGGAGTATAAAAGTCATATACTTACAATTAGATAGAGTATTTGTAATTTTATTATTAAAAACCTTCAGCAGCCTCACTGTTAATAAATACTTCTAAGTCTCTAGACTGATTTGTACCCAAGAAGACCCAAGTCCCCACATATTTTAATCAGGTTGATGAAATTTTATTTAAATTCTTAGTTTCCAACCTGCGGGGGAATAGCACACTCTTCTGTTGAAAAGAGTTACTCAGACAGAGGCAACAGTCAACTGGAAACGAAAACTCCTTTTAGACCCTGGACACAATTCCTGTACCTTGAAATATCTTTATACAGGACAGAGCTCTCTTGGATGGTTTGTCTCGTTCATTTTGGCAACTTGTTTTTTGAAATGATAAACACTTTAACCTCAGAAGAAAAAAAAAAGAGGCAGAATACCCCCACCCACAACCCAAAATGATCTAAGTGCACAGTGCATCAATTTCAAAGGCTTTCTTTTTATTCACTTTTTAAAAACACTGCATTAGCCCTTGAGCATGATGTTTTCTAAAGACAGTACAAGAACAAAAAATAGCAAGACCCCAGATAGTAAAACAAACAGCTCAAGATTAAAATTCCTAGAGCAAACAGTTAAGCCAGGATGCCATTATGCAGACTGAGCCGGGATGGATGTCTCCTCCACCGTGGGGCCAACAGCCTGTCATTTTCCCCCAGCAAGATCCGATTTCCTTCCCTCTCCACCGCCTTTCTAAGCATGATGGCCAACATCTCTGGTGTGCTATTAATATCAATGAAGAGACGATTCAATTTCCACAGAAGAAAACCCTTCCTATTCCGGCACAGACCTTCGGGGAGGACCCTGGCCCGGGTATAGACAATACAGCAGCAGAGTTTCCCTGCTTTCTTACAGTTTGGTCTTGCATACTGTTTGAAGTCTTTTTACAAACAATGGCAGCATTATCTAGAGGATAGTTACAAAACAGGATTTGTTAGGACAAAGAATAATAAAGCTGCTCTTGCTCGCTCTCTCTCTCTCTCTCTCTCTCTCTCTCTCTCTCTCTCTCTCTTCTTTTTAATTCCCTCCAGTACCCAAGAGCCTATCTCTGCTAGTCCAAAATTTAGCCACATTTCCTACCAGGCACCTGTACGTGTCTATTTCAATGCAGCCCGGCAACTGACAATGGCCCAGGACCCAGGATCCAGGACCCAGGACTGCTTTCAGGAGGCGCCAGAAGGGCAGCAAAGTAGCCTCTCAATATTTGTAAAATGAAACAAAAGTATCAGCTTGGCTTGGCACACACTTACCCGTTCATGATGAGGAGCAAAGCTTTGGGGCGAGCGAGAGAGGCAATTTTCACACAACAGAAGAAAGTTGAGAGTTTGTAAGGAAGAAACTAGAGGCACTTAGAAGCCTGCGGGCTCTCAGGGCTCCCGGGCTGGCGGCAGTGTGAGGAAGGACTGAAGGTATGTGGGCTAAACACAACAAAAGCCACTGCCTTACTCTAGATTAAATATGCAGGAAGAGGCCCCTTTGCATAAACACAAACACTCAGCAAATGAATAACTGGCTCAATCAGACGCCCGCTGTGCCTTCTACCTGTCCTCCCTCTGACAGGGACACTGCCTATTTCAGGGGACACAACTTCACAGGACACAGATAAATGCTATGTTGTTACAATAACAATTAAAATGATTGCATTCATCAGCAATTAAGAATTTACTCCTGGTGGGGTGGGTTTGGGGGGGGTACATAGTTCTACTCCAAGGAGAACTTACTATGCTATATCACAGTGGAATTCTGCTGGGGTTTGAATTTAAATCTCTCATATTCACTCTCATATTCAATAAGAGTTTTAAGCAATCACATAGTTTAGTCCCAATTTAAGGACAGAAATATGTTTCTCTGATCTGTCACACTATAAACTGATCTTTGTGAGTCTGCCTATAAAAGATGCTTTTAAACATGTATTTATGTGTCTTTATATAATGTACACATGTATAATATACTCAAAACATGACATATCCTGTGTGCACATGCATATATGTGCATATGTAAGTACACACAATACACATGCATGTGGAATTAGAAAAAATATATCTATAAAAACACACAAAACGTCTCTTCACTATACTCCTCAGTTCACTAATTATTTCAGGAAAATACTGTGAGTTTTCCAAAAGTATACCCCAAATGCCTGCCTTTCAAATGTCACCAATCCATGACCACTCATTTAAAAACATTACCCATATATTAGAAAGGATGCTTTTAACTGAGTGGCCTCAACCACTTATAACTTCAATTAAATAACATAATTACAGTCAACAATTTTCTCCATTTCGGCAGAAAATATGCCATACCTCAATATAATTTGTTCTTAGAACCCAGAAATTTAAGTAAGAAGAAAAATTGCCAGCTCTCGGAATTCTCTAATGCCTTTTCTCAGCTCAGAGAGTCAACTCAAACTGACCTCTTAGTCTCTATTCCAGCTACATGTTGGTTTTAGTAACTTAATTATTTTTTAATAAATTTTTCAGTATTAAATGATTTCAATTGAAAAATAAATAAGGTTATATTTATCTACTACTTTCCAGTGCCACACAATACTTCAGGGGCAAATCCCACATCACTGTTACATAGGATGCATCTATTTTATATTTGCACTAGAAAGGGTAGGGCACAGAGCCTTCCCAGCTTCAGAGACAGCATCTCCATTCTCAAAGTCAAGCAAAACAAGGCAGCTTTCTTTTCACATAATTCTGCTGTGAAAATAAAAGATAATCACTTCAAAGAATTTTTTTAAAATTTTGCATACAAAACCGAAAAACCTACTTCAAACATATATTATGGAAGATTTTGGAGAAAAGAGAAACAAAGTGAAAAGATTCTGAAAGCCCCAAAGAATAAAACAGGTGCTCTAAGAAGGACTCCACAGAAACTGAAGATTCCGATTTTGGTCACTATTTTGCTTTGAAGTGACCTTCTAAACAAGGCGTTAGATAACCTGCCTCCATGAACGATAGTGATCTAACCTTGATGCAAACAAACCATAGAACAAAATTTAATCAGTATATCACTGTGAAAAAGCCTTTGTCCATCCCCACGGAGCGACTAATGACTGTTTTGGCAGTTCTAGTGGGTAGTTATACTTCCCAGCTCATCCATATCTCATACTGGTTGAGCAAGCTAATGGAAGTGCTGTTAGTGGAATCCAATATTAATGCTCTGTATCATGCAAACTTGGATGCCGCTGAATATATTACACAATTATGGGTAGTATCTAATTCCATAGGTATTAGATACTGTACTCTAAATTAATATTTTAATGAGCAAAGTGAAATAAAGATGACAGTCCAGGTAAGGTATCCATGCATTGTGGTCCAGCTAAGCTCCTTGCTGGAAGAGCACCAGATATGGGAGCAAACAGCACAGACACGGGGATTGTGACAAAAATCTGTATGCAAGCTTTAGATGCTGAGTGACACATACTGATGCACAGAGTCAGAGATGTCACCCTCACACAAGCGCCACTTCACTGTAAGCTTCAGAGAAAATGAAGGGGGAGCCTGGAGGGGGGCGTAGTTGCAGCGAGACCTCCAGAAAATAAACAGGGTGTACAGTTTCAAAGGCTTCAGACACAGACATTTCATTGTTCAAGCCAATTATCAGCAGAAAATAATAACAACAGATGGATTCAGAGTCACTGACTTTTCATATGCACTTCATCTCGGCGGAACAGATGATGAAACGCGAGAGCTATCTCAAAAAGGCAAAACATCTTGCAGTAAAAGAACTCTACAGTCCAGATGGGGACCTTCTAAGGCTGCTGATTATCTTCTTATAATGTTGTAAGATAGACTTACTAAAACATTTCAAGAACTGATCAGATATGATGCGTACAATGGCTTCATTATTGGAAGGAGTCGCCTCAGACTTGTGACTAAACCCGGCAGAGATTTCAATAAGGTTAGGACTGTAAGTTTCCTGTTTTCTCATCAGGGACGTCAGGTTCCGACTAAAACTGGAAATCTGTGCACCAAAGGAGAATGAACCGTCGCCCAAGCATTCTACATTTGTGCTCCTCTCTCATTTGAGCAAAGAGAAAAAGATAAACTGGGGCTGTGAAAAGGACATTAAATTATTCTGAAGCATTCCATCGTGATGGCAAAGGGGAAAAATAGCTCTAAAGCAAGTCCTTATTAAAAGGACTCAGTGATAAAATATTATTCTTCATACACAGTTATAACATTTTAAACATGCCTTGCCACTGGTGACTGCAAATGATAATTTGCTTGTAGTAGGAAATAAATATAAATTTCAATGGGAGTGTGCTAAACAGTTCTAATAAATGAAAACTAAATGCTCAGGCAAAACTCACCAACCTATACCAACTCATTCTTACCAGCCTAAATCCCACCAAGTCAGACTTCCTAATATACTAAAACCCAAGAGGTAAACCATTTGAACCTTACTTAGAACCTGCAGTAAGTAATGGAAAAAGTTAAACCTTTAGTCAGATAGGCCTCATCCCCACAGGAATAACAAGCTATCTGTTCAGTCTGTCTGCATATCTATCTCCATCCATCCATCAACTCCATACTTACAGTTTTGCAAAACTATTTCTCTGCACTGACTTAAAATATGGTTGATATCAGTGTGCTAAGAAAAAGAAAGCTGATCCTCCTACTATTTACTAACACACTTAACATTTAAAAAATATTTTTATGAACACACTGTTGACTTCACAAGTTTATAACGTAAGTAAAAAAAAAAATTATTTTTTTCCAGCAAGGCTTTTCTTTCAAAGTACTCCGACAAAAGTAAATTCATAGCAGAACACACAGGCACGAAGAAAATATCGCCAAGGGCAAAATTCTGCAACTGCTTTAAGAAGCAAACAAGAACACAAAAGATGTGTAATACAACCATCTGGCTCTCCTCATACTATATCAATGCCTCAACTTTTTCCCCACCCCCTTAGCCAGCCCACACCAATGCCACAAAACCAAATGGCTTCACTTATGTTTCCTGAGCAGCAAATTTACACAATGCACTTAGGATGCAAAAGTTGAGTTTTACACACAAACTAGTATCTTTCTAGAATCCCTCACTTCGATGATTTCACTGTCATTGTTACTTATTCAGAGCGGGACTTCTCTGAAAAACCACTAAGAACCTCCCCATGAAAAAGTCTCACAGACCTATCTTCTCCGTCTCAAAAGAACCACCCCACAGAACCTGTGTCTCTGCCATCTTCTGTTTTCCGTCAGAATCAGACGTTAGATGTGCACATATGAAAAAAAAATAAGATACCTAAACTTATCCCAATTAAAACCTTTACCTTTTATTTGGCTCAAAACTGAACTGTCAACCCCACCTATTAGTTGAAATAATTGCACTGGTTTTTAGTCGCTGCTCTTGTAAGATGCATGCTCTTTGGAATATTTTCACGTTTTGTTCAGTGCACAAACATTTATTGAGCAACTACTGTGGTGTCAGGAGCCTGATTTCGTGACACGTTAAACCAAGAACTCTATAATTTATAACAAAGCTTCTGCAAGGCTATATGTGTGTGTGTGTGTGTGTGTATACACACACACACACACACACACACACACACACACATATTTCTGGCAGAAATTACAGATATTTGAAAGTCACAGCATGTCTTTAATGATCCAAATGCTTCCAATAGGTGAGAATTATGATTTTTATTGGAGAACTCCATTTGTACAAAACCAATAAAACACAATAAATGCTTTTCATCAAGGGGCAACGAGTAAGGCAAAGATGCCTTCCTAGGTAAATTCTCCTCCTGGCTTTTATGTAGAGGCAGGCACTCTACATCAATCAAGAGTTTTTAGTAAGAAGTAAGATTTGGAAGGTGGAGGCCAGGTCTGATTTTCTTCTGTTTTCTCACTAATACTGGATTCTCCCCTGCTGCATCCCTCTGCACGTCCCACGATATGGGGCCCTGGCCTTATTTAGTAAAGGGTTAATATCTGGTTCATTTCTGGGCATTTCTGTCCACAGAGGACCCTGATCTGGACAGCAGCAGTAATCCGTGAGACACACACACATCAAATTCAGCCACTGAGTGAGGCATTCAGCGAACTGGTTAAGCCTGCACTAGAGTCTGGCCACCAGTTGGTAGATACAGCTCAAGGCTGCCTACCAGGCCTCGGTTAGCACAGCTGCATCTAGATGACAAGCTCTCAAAGATACTCTTTCCAAGGCCACATTTGGCTCTTCAGAGGTCTAGTCTGTGGCAAAATGGATTCAATTTGCTTCTTCCGGGAAGCCTAGTCGACAGATAAGACAAGTTGTATTAACCTTGACTGTGCAATTCATTTAGGGAGACAATATCAGAATATAAACACTATGAAGGCAGGTGCTTTGTCTGACTTGCATTCTGTAGCCCAAGGCAGCAGAGCAGAGCCATGGGACACTAAACAATGACTGAGCTGTACAAAGCCATTCCTGCATCACATTCCAGCTCACCTGCGCCTCCTGTTGAAGGCACAATAGATAATGTAACAATGCACAGAGACCTCAAGTGATTCTGCAGCTAAATATTACGGGTACTGTGACACTCGAGAATGAAGCCACGTGCCTTGTGTGTATGGCTGGAAAAACTGCCAACTGACCTTACCTGGAAATAATGGTTTTCCTGTACCCCCTCCCAACACCCCTTCTTTATTAGACCTTAAACTGCAAAACTTGGCAGCTATGTGCTCAAAATGCCTGCAAGTGTCCTGAAAGTAGAAACCTACCTTTTAGGCAGCAGACAAATACCCAAAGATGAGGCAACTTTTCCTGGCACCTTTTCATCCCATTTCCCTTCCCATGCCTCTCTTCCTGAATTCCCTGACATTTGCAGACCTCAGCTCCCGTCTACACTCAACTCTGACCAACACTAGACTTTTCCAAAGTGCACCATCAGTTCCCAGTAGAAACACATTCAGAAAGGCCAACAGAACTGAAAAGAAGGCTGGAGTCCACATCCTTGGCTCCTTAGCTGGATACACACAGGACACTGTATTTATTCATAATGATGTTGAAAAGATTCATCTTTGTGGCCACTAAGATCCCCCGAATGCCACAGAAATATGGTTGAGGAGACAAGACACCAGATAGAAACCTAGCTCAGCTCTATATACATAATGCTGCTTTTCCAGGTCAGAAAGGGAGCGTACCTAAAACAACAGTGGTTGAAATGGGCAGATGATTTTGACACAGCTACCCGAAAGTTTCCTAGCTGAAACTGTTGCTGAACTTGTCCCATTTCCTATCATGCAAAAGCAGCAGGAATTGGGTAGGGCCATTCTTCAAGCTGAGTGTAAGAGCAGAAGAGAGTATATGTCTACCTGGGTAATTATGGCTTCAAGTTCCCCTTAGAATGAACTGCTAGCATCAGAGAAGGTGAGCCAGGACAACTCATCCCTCAAATGCCTTGGAACTCCTGATTCTGCACCTGTGAAAAGACTTTTAAAATGAAAAAATGCATAGCTGTGTGCAGTGCTGCATGTCTGTATCCCTGTACTTTGAGAGGCTGAGGCAGTAGGATCACAAATTCAAATTACACATGGGCAATTTAGCAAAACTCTGTCAAATAAACAAGGCTGGGGACATAGTTCAGTGCAAAGGCCTTGGGTTCAACCCTTACAGAGAGGGAGGGGAGGAGAAGGAGAGGAAACAGGAGAGGAGGGGGAGGGGAGGAAAGGGGAGGGGAAGGGGAGAGGAGGGGGAGAGACAGCCAGTCAGCCTTTTCACAATTCCACAATGACAACTAAAGTTTAACATAATAAAGGAAGAAGTAGCACAATAGGCGACCAATGATTGACACCTATTCCTGAGCAGAAAGCAGGCTATCAAGTAAAAAGTGCCAAAAACAGACCAATATGGAAAGTTAGAGAAGACGAAAAAAAAAAAAAATCAAGGCTGAGAGTATTACAGGACAAGTATCTGTACTTCTTAATGCTTGCCTGTGCTGCCTTGTTGAAATGTAAGTATTATATAATACAGCACTGCACAGAATCATTTAGAGACTAGAACAGTTCAGACCTCATCAGTGTAGATTCAAGTGCCCACATTCAAACTTGAGTTCTGCTACCCACTAACCTTGTGAACTCAGGCAAGTTGCTTTAGTTCTCTATCCTTCAGTGTGCTCATATATAAAATGAACTTAATTATAGTACACAGTGTGCTTTTGAGCACTAAATGATTTAACAGGAAAGGAGGCTTACACTAGACTAGTACCAGACTCACAAAGAATGCTAAAAGAAATGGCAGGGATAATATAACATAAGTAAATCCAGAACTTTCTGTGCCTCCTTTCTGTCATCCCTGCACACTATTGATAATACCTGGTCATCACAGTGCTACAGTCTACAGAAATAGGACAGAATGTATTTAGATTTTAAATTTCTTTCAAACACAGTACTAAAAGGAAATCATATTACTTATTTTTCCCCAAAGAAGCCAAAAGAAACTGAGTATGGTGGTACAGGACTATAATCTCAGCCTCTCTGGGAGACTGAGGCAGTAGATTGCAAGTTCTACCCAGGCCTAGGCAACTTAGCAACTAAACAAGAACCTGTGTCAAAAGACAAGGCTGGCAGATCAGCGTAAAAGACGGGTTCAATTCCCAATACTGTGCAAAACGGGGAAAAATGAGGCAGAGAAGAATCTGGTCTGGAACCTAAAGGTACTGAAACGAATTTTCTTGTACTTTTCAAGTTTGTACATATAGATTCTGTTACTGATTTAGAATTTTAAACAGTTTGTTTATTTTTAAAATGCCTTTAAGCTCACCTTTAATAACATGTTTCTTTGACTTGGCTGAACTATGCCTCAGAAGAATTACAAGCGGGAATACGGCTGGGTAAAAGGTTCAGGGAACTAATCCACACCTGGTCCATGTAAAAAAAAAAAAAAAAGGCTCATATTTTCCACATAGAAACAGCTTCTTTATATGAACCAGCCTCCAAGTTAACTGCTAAGGGACCTTTCCCACCATATAACCTTTCATGTACGTCTTCACTTGAATGAGTAAAGAGTCACAGAACCACCTACTGATTGTATCAAGGAGCTTTATCAGTGATAGAAGTAATGATAATAACAATGACGACGATGACAACAACAAAAGAAGCACAAATGTCATATGAAATAACTGAAGAAGACACATACTAAGAACAAATTTGGGATAAACTGAGGAGATGTCTTATACCTTCCATGACCAACATTCAGATTTTTCCAGCAGTAATTGTGTGACTCAAAACTTAAGGGGAAAGAAAAAGGCTTAAATGGGAAAAAATATCAGATGAGAGAGAAGAACAGAAAACATTTGAAAGCTGAAAGGTTGGAGTAGATCCTATGTACGACTGAAGTCATGCAGGAGGTGGGGACCCAAAGGAAGGATACCAGCTTCTGATTACCAACAGCACACAGAGCAATGGCAGAGAACACGGCCCCTCAGAAATGTCAGTTACAGAGGAAATCTCAGAACATGGTCCTTTAAACCACAGAGAGGCCAGAGAATGGAGCAAGGAGCCCCAAATGTCCCACAGACTCTGCCAGGACATTCCATCTGAACCTAGACTGGCAACAGGCACCACTTTCTTCAACAAAGTCCCTCATTTCCTTGCTGTAGGCATCTCGTTTTTGTCTCTGGGCTTTGCTCCTAAAAAAATTCCTTTTCGTCAACCGTGGTTTGAAGTAGAAAAGGAGATACTTCCGTATCTTCATTAAGAGGCAACAAAATAGAAAGAACATTTCATGAGAAGGCAAGACAGTGTAGCTCTGCTCCAAGATTCGCAAATAAATCAGCTAGAATTTGGAAGGCCCCTTCAGCTCCAGACCCAGCTCCTCTCTGGGAACAGAGACAGTACTTAGGTAGTACAGACTGGTCACCTGAGGAAGGCATGAAAACACTGAAATACTTATGCACTGGTTGGGAAGCAACTGTTGTCCCTGGCCTTTAAATACCTTCAACCTCCACCATGAACTTCCCAGGATCGTTCTAGGCATGGTTGGGGTACCCCAGAGCCTCCCAGTAGGACAGCAACCCTCCTGCTCCCCACTGTCTGTGCTGTCCCTGAGAGCTCTTCTGATCACTGCCTTAACGCCCAAAAATCCCTTTTCCAAAACTATGAAGCAAGAATGGGAAGGTGTGATTATACCACGGACCCACTAGGACCCAGGAAGAGATGGGACCCAGAAGGGCTGGACAAACTTATGACCAGTGGGCCCAGGAAAGACCTGCCTCCCTCCCTAAGTTACTTTCCTTGCTTAGGGCACCGGATGTGGACCTGTAGTAATAAGTCAAATCAGAAAAATCTGCTTAGGGCAAATTCTTACAGCTAAATTCGTTTCCTAAAGCTGGAAAGAAATATAACATTTGTGAAGCAATTCTTAAAGTGAAATCCTAAGGCTGAGGGAAATTACCAACACATGTAATCAAATTATGTTTACCATGGAAATTCTAATAGCTCATATATTCTACTCCTGTTTTGACAACCATTTAGGAAAAGGAATATTTTGCTGTCCTATGTTCTAAACTTCTGCAGTAGAGCTGAGGAATTACACAAGCTGAAATGCATAGAAAAAAGAGAAAATGCCTATTGTGATTATTTCCTTCAAGTCTCTCGTACCTTCTATGCCACTGTTACTCAAAAATCACTCCAACATTTCGCTGGCTGCCATGACGCCATGCTGTCACTTGATCAGGTGTGGGTACCACATGGTATGAATAAATACTTATCCACAACCGCATATTAAATGGGAATTCGCAAAGGCGGGCTCTGGAGACAAAGACGTTTCTATACAGAAATATTAACTAAGAATTTAAGTAAATGGCCCCACTGGAAAAAAAAAAAAAAGGTTCTGAAGTAGCAGTATAAACTATATTTAATAGCAACAAAAAATATTTTTCTTTTGGGAAAGCAATTTGGGCTTCTAAAAGTTACTGCCTTTCACGTGACATAGTACAGTATGCCTGAATTCTTTCATTTCCTAAAACACAGATGCTAGGCCCAAAATTCTACTTTGTCAGAGTTAATTTTTTAAATTAATCTTCCCCCAAATACAATACTCAAATAAGAAACTATTTTGGTACCTTTTCTCCCCCACAATTGTTATTTTCTTAAGCACTTGAGTATAACACGTCCCAAAGAACATATGTTCCCGAGGAAGAAAAAAAAACGGGCTCTAGAACTAATACACAATGAAAAATAAATTTAAAGCAGCCTTCTGGTCTGACATAAGAATATAAAAATGATATGAGCAAGAACAGCTTAGTTTACATACTTTTCAGTCACAGCTGCTGCTCCGAAACCACAATACCTTTAAAATGACATTTGAAGGAAACAGATACGGAGTGGTTTTAGCCATAGTTAGATGCAGCTAACGCTGAACTAAAGGGGTTTTTCTTTTCTGTGCATGTACTTTATATAACCCGAATACTGGCACAATTAAGAAGAAAAGAGTGATCCATTTAAAAAAATAATCTAATGATAAACACAGTGAATTACAGTAATTCTATCTACCAAGGTTCATTTTTTTCTTTTCCCTTAAAATCACTAGACTTAAACATCAAAATAGAGTTTTAGGGACCGAAGAAACAAGTCCCCTCCTCTTAGTGAATATTTCATTGGGTGCTAAGGACTTCTTGGTGAGAACCCCTATGTCTCTACTGACGGGTGCACAAGAGGCTCCTCTCTTTGCAAGAGATTCAGCCTCTTCCCTGAATAAACGAAAATAACATACAATTAAATCAGACGATTCAATTAATAAATTACTTCAGTGGACCTTGCAGGCCAAATCCTATTTAATTACATAATTTAAAAAATATTTGCACATCGCAATCACCGAAATTGGCTTTGGGGTTTCATAATACACACTGAACACTTGAGTTAGAGAACAAATTTATTTAATAAATGCAATCCTAAGTGCTAGAAGGCTGCAGCACTCACACTGCAAAATCACTTAGCACATCCTCAGAGAAAGCAAATAAACTTTTCCACTATTTAGACGTAGGCTGCTGGTGAATGTCAGGAGAGGCTAGCTGATTTTTGTGTTTTTTCTCTCATGTGTTGCTTGTAAATCTGACCATTTTGAGAGGTGATTAGAATAGAGCTAATGGACAAAATGGTCCCAGTTAAAGATAAACTAAGGTGGAAGATGTCAAGGACTCAGTAGTAAAAACCTCTTTTAGAGTGAAACAAAGAGAAGTCGTATTTGCTCCCCCCATTTTTCACTTCTTGGCACACCAAAATACACCATAAATTAACATGGTTACTGAGAGGAAAGATGCGTTCCATTAGGAAAGCACACACAAATTCAGGGGTGAGGAGGACATTCATAAAAAGGATAGAATTACAGGGTATCCAAAAAAGCATAGAAATATTTCCAAATGACTCTATTCCCTAGGGTTTTATTGGGGGCCATGATACTGCCACTGAGTGAATTTTCTAGAACACCACTTTACAGCCTCAGCACTACAACTTGTTTTCCTTTCACATTTTGACAGGAAATTTTCTCAAACACATTCACTTTCAAATATCTATTATATACTTTATACCCACGATGGCCTGCCTCAGAGTTTTTGCACTACAAGCGGCTGACATTCTTTACACCAGAAGCCCCCAGACCACCACAACAAGGGTTATATCTGGTGACTGTCTGTAGATTTCTTAAAGATTTATATCAAGAAATCTATGCTTCACTTGCTTTCTAGAAGTTTCTATTCTTACCTCCAAAAACTTTTACTTGCTGTACATTAAATGCTAGTTAAAAGGGCATTCAAAGTTGTGAGATTTAAGAATTTTAAGTAAGGTGTAAGTAAAAGATTCTGCCACCGTGTTTAACGATGAAACCAACAGTCCTCACAGTCCTGCATTCCCTTCTCACCCCTCCCTTTCAGAAACTTCTGGAAAGGTGTCTGTCTGCCCCATCTCCCCTCCTTCACCTTCTGCACATGTTTCAGCCCTCATCGTGTCACTGAGTCCTCTGTTGCCAAGGTTACTTGGTTTTTAGTCACTTCTGATTTTGTCTGTGCGCTCCACTTTGCAATGGCTCTCCCTTCTTCTCAAATGGTTCCCGTACCCACGTACTCTGCTTCCCTCTGACTGGGGCTCCCCACCATCCACCACCTTCTGCAGCATCTTCCCCTCTTCCAATGTTTCCTCCTTCATTCTTAGTGAGCATTAACACCATACACCCAGTAGAGAGGTGAAATCCTGTAGGCTTCTTGAACTTCTTCACCACATCCAGTAACATATTCTACAGTATCTTATCTTGCTTACTTTCTTTTTAGGAAAAAAATTAAAATCCAACTCTATTGCTTTCAGGGGCAGGGGTCAGGAGTTGCTATCAGAAGGATGCTTCCCTTTCACCCGTGTAGGCTTCTGTCTGTGGGATGGTGTGGGCTCTGCAAGTGGTGACCAAGCTCAGATGAGCACAGTACTTGTTCCTGCACATCACAGGCCCCATACTCAGAGTGGCTGCTGCTCTTGCAGAACATGGTGGACACAGCTGGTCTTTGCTAGTAGGATCTCTTGGTTCTTGGTTTCCAGAACCTTCACTGTCAAGCTGCCAGTTCCACACCCCATGCTACAGTGTGGTCAGTTGGATGGCCCCCAGCAAAGCCTCATGTAACATTGGATGGAGCTTAGCCTGGCTTTTGTGATTGGTTTGTCACCTGGCACTGGGATTGGTGATGTGAGTGCTGCACCTGCCTAGGGGTGAAGCTGAGATACAGTGTAAGGGCTGCATGTCTTCTCTTTTCTTTTTCTTTCTCTCTCGCTGGTTGCCTTGCTGTTTGGCGGCTGCCATGAATGCCTGCCCCGCCACGCCACACTGCCTTGGAGCCAACTGAGTATGGACTGAAACCCCCGAGAACTGTAAGAAATAAACCTTTCCTTCCCTAGTTTTGGGCATCAGGTATTCTGTCTCAGCAATGAATGAAAAGTAACTAAGACAGCCCAGTCTGGCCATGACACAGTGACTCAGCATGCCACAGCGAAATGGGCTGCTGGCCCTCAGGTCACAGAGCTCAGTGCCATGTGTTCATGTCACTGTTTTCATCAATCTCCTACTCTTTTTTGTTTTTCCTTGGTGAGGAAATCTCGATAAGTTGCCTATGCTGGCCTCCAGTTTGCAATGCTTCTGCCTCAGACCCCTGAATGCTGGAATCACAGGTATGCACCACCAGATCAGGCCGATGCATCCTCTTGTTGATCAAGAATTAGGGTAGGATGGTTCTTTCATCTACTGCAGATGTGCCAACATGCTGGCAGCCAGACACAAGAGTCTGTCTTGCCTCACTGGCCACACAGGGTACCTGGACTTCTGTAATTGCATTCTGAAGG
>RJWM01008169.1:52307-74353 GCA_004363535.1 Dasyprocta punctata | reverse complement strand
AAATTAAACTAAAATACCAATTCTGAGTCTCTTCGTGGGCCTTTGGGTATTCTGCTGGGCTGAATGCTTAAATGGTTTATTTGGGACTGTCCATTCAGACTTAAATTAGTTTACTAGTTTCACAGCATTTTAAACATTAATTTTTTTTTTTTTTTTTTTTTTTGCGGCACCGGGGATTGAACTCACAACCTCGCGCCTGCCAGGGCAGGCGCTTAAGGCACTGAGCCAAACTTCCCGGCCCTGGTTTTTTGAGGCAGGGTCGCACTATGTAGCTCAGGCCGGCCTTGCGCTCGCGTTGTAGCCCAAGCAGGCCTCGAACCCACAACGCTCCGCCTACCTCAGCCTCCCGAGTGCTGGGATTAAAGGCCAGCCCTCATTTTTTGAGGCAGGGTCACACTATGTAGCTCAGGCCAGCCTTGCGCTCCGCGTTGTAGCCCAAGCCGGCCTCGAACTCACAACGCTCCTCCTACCTCAGCCTCCCGAGTGCTGGGATTAAAGGCGTGTGCCACCACGCCCGGCTTCAATATTAAAATTTAAGAAGCGAACTTTTATGTTTTAATTTGTAACTCCAAGGGAGGGCAAATCCCCCCTCCCCGCCCCCCAGTTTCTGGTTGGCACTAAAGCATTCAAGATTTAATTCCAAAAGAATATTTGGCTTTTTGAAAGTAGCAAATGATTCAAAACTAATGCTTCTAAGCAGCCCATCTGATTATGGTTCACTTAAGCTTGAAGGAAAACTGAAAAGAAAGGGAAAAAAGAGTCATTGGAAAGATACTGAGGTCGCACCTAGGAAGGCTGACTATATACCAAGCCAAGGATATGGGGATGAGGTTCTTCCTGGCTACAGCAGCAGTAGACTTGTTCTTTAAGTTACTGCCAAAGGACTGATTATGTCCAGTGGCTTTCAGTCTCTGGGAATCTCCCGTTTTTTCACATTTCTGGGTGAGAAGAGTGTCTGGTTGGCCTACTCCAGCATTAAACACTTTTTCCAGGGGGATAGGCATGTGGGGTGGGCAGAAGAACAGCTAATAGGAGACCCATCCCTAGGTCTTTTCCTAGAAAATTGGGAACCGTAGGCTAGAAAGCCAGGTCAGTGGTGTATGCTATAATTAGCACGTATACAGTCCTTTCAGTTCTTGGATGTGAAGTACATTAAAATTGTTGTCTTAAAACTGTTGTGGTTATAACTGCAACTTGTATGTCAGTGTGAAATTGTGTCCTGACCTTTAAGGATCTAGAAAAATTTAGTACTGATCTCGTATTGTGGAAAACTTCACAGTGTTCTTACCAAAATCCTTGAGTTGCTGAAATTCTTACATTTATGGAGGCTTCTGGTATATTAGTATCTGTTTTGTGACCAGGACGAAGTGCTGTGAAATGGGCGAACAGCATTTGTTTACCTCCTCATTTCTGATACGTTATTTTTAGCATCATAGAACCTGATCTTAAAAGGAAAAAATTAACAGAATAATGATATGGCTTGCAGTAAAATATGATAATTGCTTTAAGAAAGTCACAAAATTTAAGTGTTTTGGGACCAGTAGAGTATGTTGATTTTTGGCAAGGTGGCTTAGCAGCTTTAGGTACATGGAAATATTTATACTGAGTTTGAGCAGGGGAAACAGTGAACGTTAAGATATTAATGAAAAAGTTTCAGGCCTTTGAAGGTAGACTTAAGGTAGATCATTTTTCTTATGCATAGAGTTTTGGAATTAGACCTTAGAAGTTTTGAAGAATTTTTGAGGAAGAGAGGGATAAACCAGAGGTTTGCCCTTAGAAAATTGAGTATAATTCAGGGAAATTAGGAAAATCATTCTGGAGGCTATTATGGTATTTAAACTAGAGGAAGTTTTAAAAATGAAATGGACCAGTGTTAGTGGGACTGAATATGAAGATTCACACACAACATAGGGTTACGGTTCTCTAGACATTATCTATTCATCGTTCTTACCCTCTGTGGGTTTTTGTATAGGTTTGCTAGACCCTAACTGCAGTTTTGCTTGCCCTTTCTGATTGGTCTGGTCTATGCCGTAAACAATAGTTAACTCTGCAGTGTAAATGTTATTCCCATGATTAAAATATGTGTGTGTGTATTTTGTTGGGGGGGTCGTACCAGGGATTGAAACCAGGGGCCTAAGCATGCTAGGCAAGCTATCACTGACTTATATCCTTAGCTTTTAATTTTTTTTTAAAAGACAAGATTTTGATAAATTGGGATCGGTGGCCTTCAATTTCTGAACCTTTCTCCTCAGCCTGCCTAGTAGCTAGGATTAAAGGCCTGTGCCACTGTGCCCCAGCACCATGATTCAAATCTTTATGTACCCCACCTTTACTCATGTTGAAGTTGAAGATCCTTTGCAAATTAAAGGATGTGTATACCTAAATTGCTCTTCTTTCACTTGCACCATGTATTTTTCTGCTCAAGCAGTGACTTTGTGCATTTTATTTCTTGTCCCAGTAACAAAGACCCTTTCTCTTGTGTTCATCTTTTATTTAATAAACAAGGGCTGGAGATGTGTGGCTTAGTGCGAAGACTTGGGGTTCAGTCTTCAGAATCACAAAAATAATAAAGAAAAGAAAAATAATGGAAAAATATGATGAGAAAAGTAACTATAAATTTAAAATGTGCTAAATCAAATGTAATTCAGTGGCATTGTAGTGACTTTGTGCATTTTATATCTTGTTCCTGGAACAAAGACCCTTTCTCTGGAGCTCATCTTTTAAGATAAATGCTGAGAACTTGGTGTGGTGGCACACAGCTGTAATCTCAGCACTCTGGGGCGGGGCGGGGCTGAGGTAGGAGGCTCCCGGGTTGGGGTACACCGTGAGCAGCATAGTGAGACCCTGGCTCAAAATGAACAAATTTAGAAAAGAGGGCTGGAGGTGTAGCTCAATGTGAGGACCTTGGGTTCAATACACAGTATTGCGGGGGCTGGGGGGGGGGGAAGTAAACCAAAAGAACACCTAAGTACGGTCTTTTTGGGAACACTTCCAGTGAATTACACATGATTTAGCACATTATAACTTTATAGTTACTTTTGTCATATTTTTTCATTATTTTTCTTTTCTTTGCTTATTATTTTTGTGATACTGAAGTTACAATCTCAGGTCTTTGCACTAAGCTACACATCTCCAGACCCTGTTTATTCCCTTCAGTTTTTTTTATTTTCAGACAGGTCTTGCTAAGTTGCCAGGCTATGCTTGAACTTGCAGTCTTCCATCTTCAACTCACAGTGTTAGGATTACAGGCATATGCCACCATGCCTGCTGTACTATTATTTTTTGTTTAAATAATGACCATCATGAAGGTATCTAGATGCCTTTTTGTCTGTTTTCTGATCACAGAGTAACTTACAGATGCTTATTTGCATTAACTTTTTAAAAATTTCGGACCTGTATAGTACTTAAAACTGGATTTTATTATGCATCAAGAGAGTGGATTTGTTGCCAAAACGCTTTGGGATTAGTGAAATCTTAGCTCTGCCACTAATAACTGTGCAGCAAGGCAGATTATTAGGTTATTTCTGATTTGTCTTTTAATAATAAGATGCAGAGAAATGGTCCTAGCTAACTCAGAATTGTTTTGAGGACGAGTTAATACACTCACAGTTTAGAACAGTACCTGGCATTTGTGGTGTTTTTGCATTACAGTTCAAGTATGAATTTAAACTTTGATGAATTACTAAAACAATTGCACTTGTAAATATATATATATGTATATATGTATTTATTGTAAACAAAAATAAGAGATTACAGTAAAACAATTTCAAAACAGGCCAATAGGAGAGTAATAATATATAAATATATATTTGAAACGTGACATTTTTCTACCAGGCTTTTTCCTCCCTCTAGGGTGTGAACTTTATTCACATGAATTAGACTTTAAGGTATTCATTTATTCATTCATTAAAAATTTTTAATTATTATTTGCCAGATCTTATTCTTGATAGCAGGCAACAGTAAATATAAAGATGTTACTGAATTGTGAGGGCAACATGAAAAGGATAGAGAGTAAGGATGGGTGAGAGTTAAGGGTGGGAAGGCAGTTGACAATTTAAGTAAGGTGGCAAACTTTATTTAACGAGTGATGTTTGAGTAAGAACTGGAGATAAAGGAATTAGCCATGTGGCATATGAAAAGTGTCCTAAACAGAACAGTCTTCCAGCAGAACAGCCCGTAGGAGAGTGTTCAGCTTTTGACTAGGAAGAGTAGACTAACCAAGAAAAGGGGTTGTGGGACAGATTCGTGGGTGATTGTAAGGACTTTGGTCTTTACTCTTGAGTGAAATCCTGAGCTATTAGAATGTTTAGAAGTGGCATAATCGGACTGAAGTATTGAAAGAATTGGTCTATTTTGTGCTGAAAATATTTTGGGTAACATAAACTAGGTACAGGGGCTATTTTTTTTCTTCTGTTTTCTTTTTTCTCTTTCCCCTTCCTCCTTTCCTTCCCCTGCTTTTCCTTTTTGCTGCTTTGGATTGATCCCAGGTCCTCATACTTGCTAAGTGGGTTCTAAATCCCTGTGCTACACCCTCAGTTCTAGGTAGGGTTATTCAGATTTTGGAACAGATATGTTAATGGTTTAAGGTCAATGATGGCAAACCTTTCAGAGCTTTCATTGGTAACAGCCTACTGTGGCACATGTGCCATATGTCCGGGTTCACCACCACTGTTTTGGTTCAGTGGTAAGCAGAGGTAGTGAGAATTGGTCAAATTCCTTACATATTTATTTTTCTATATGTACATGCATATATATACTATTTTTTTTTTTTTTTTTTTTAGGTACAGCTGATAAGAGTTTCCTGGTAGAGTGTGGTGTGGTGTGGGAAGAAGAGATCTTGTAATGACTCAGAGTTTGCCTAGGCAGCTGCATGGATGGAATGTATCATACTTAAGAGGGGAAAGCCTGGGAGGAGCAATTTGTGGGACCAATCAGTTCAGTTTTGGACATGTTGAGTGTTCTTTGGCCAAGTGGCGACATAGAGTAGATGGCTAGATTAATGGGTCTAGAGATTAGAAGGTAAAATTGTCACATAGGCCAGCTGTGGCTGGAGAAGACCTAGACTAATGATTGTGAACCTTTTAGAATTTCAGTGATAACAGACAGCTGGCTGTGGCACGGGTGCCTTAGGTTTGCCACTACTGACATAGGCTGAGCTATTACTAGTGGGTGTTGCAGCATTAAGCAAGTTTGGGAAACCGGGAAAGGAGAATAAAGAGAAACAAGTGAAATGAAAGAAAACCTGGGAAGGTAATCAACTGTGTGTAACATTCTTGATAGGACAGTTAAGAAGAGGTATAAAAATCTACCAGTGACTATAGCAGTAAGGAAGTCATTGGTGACCTTGATAAAAGCATAGTAAGTTTAATGATGGGGCTAAAAGTTTGATTGAGTGAATTTGAGAAATACTAGGAGGGCGATAACAGTTTACAGGAATTGTGTTTTAGAGGACAGCAAATAAATGATGTGGGAACCAGGAGGAGAAGAATAGTAAGAAAAAATTTCAAGATGGAAAAAAAAACCTGAGCATATTTATTAGCTGGTGTGGGAATGATCTATTAGTTAAAAAATGATGTAGTTTATAGGAGAAAGGGAAGAGTTGCTCAAGTGATGCTTTTGAGTGGGTTGAACAGTAGGAGGATATGGTATGTAAATAGATGAACACATAGATAGTACATCTATGGTAACAGGTAGAAATTCAGAGTGTACATGTGCATGCTAGTGATTAGGTAATTATGGTAGGACCCTGGAAATTCCCTCCTTAGTGCTTCAGTTTTATAAACGAAACAGGAAGCTAGGTCATTGAGTGTGAGAGTGAGGAAGAACTGTATGATGGTTTGAAGAGACAAAAAATATGAAATAGTTTATACTTCTGTAGAAGAGTCTCAGAATGAATAAACTAGAAAAATACAATATTGTCTGACAGCGTATATGAGATTAGCCAGCACATTTGTGCATTTTTCTCTTTGTTTTCATCTTCATGTGTGTAAGTATGCGTTAATGAGAATTGCATTTAACCAGCACTGTTGATTTTATTTTGTTTTGGTCTCAAACTTACTGTGTTGCCCTGTTGGCCTTAAACTCGCAGAGATCATCTTGCCTTAGCCTCCTGAATGCTGGGATAGAGGCATGTGCCACCATGCCTGGCCTAGTACTGTTGATTTTTCAAGAACACAGAATCGTGATGGGGTCTAGAAAATGAACTTTATTCTAGGGAATGATTGTAATTATTAATTATTCTAACTCAAGCTGAATAACGAAGGGAAGATTTCCAAGGGTTGAGGGAGAATTTAAAGGTGGATTGATTGGAAATCTTGGTGGGGTTAAAGAATTTTTTGTAGTATTGTAATATCTCTAAATGTCTTTAGCTTGTCAAGACTAAAAAATATAACTAGCTAAGGTTTGACAAAAGTAGTATATAGAACCCCCCCATTCTCTGCACTATTGTCACTTGAAATACTTGTGTATGTTTTTAGAAAAGCAAATAGGCAGTGTTAATGAATGGAGAAGCCGTATTGGGTAAAGAATTTTCTCTAGTCAAAGGGAATACGTAAAATACCTCTAAAAGTAGTTCTAAGCTAGACACTGCCTATTAAGTTACCTGTATGTGACAGTATATGTCCAGCTAACACTCACAAAAGTGTTTACCTTGCGCTTGCCAGGCAGGCACTTAGGCCACTGAGCTAAATGTGCGGCCCCCCAGGCTGGTCTTGAACTTGCAACGATCCTTCTGCCTCAGCCTGCTGAGTGCTGGGATTACAGGTGTGCTCCACCACGACTGACTCAAGAATATGTTCTGAGAAATGGGTCCATAGTTGATTTTGTTGTTATGCAGACAGTGTACTTACTGCACAAACTTTCATGGTATAGATCAGTCACTTGACACCTTCTTGGTGCAGTCAGCATGTAAGTGAGATATATGAGACTGCTGTTGACATGACATACTGTTTTAGAGTCATATTTAAATGTAGCTATACACTCTAAATTAATGGTTAAAAAGTACAGTATAGTTGGGAGGCTGAGGTGGGAGAATGTCAGTTCTAGGCCAGCTTGGGCTATGAAACACTGACTTTTAGGCCAGTCTGGACTATGTAGTGAGACTGCTAAAAAACAAAACAAAACAAAATTACTATAGTAAATAAATTAGTATAGTAAATACATACCCTCATAACATAGTTTATTTCACTACTAAGTTGTAGTCTTTGTATATTCTATGTGTGTACCTTGAATGAGAGCACAGTAAGTTTGTTTATGTGTGCATTACCACAAACAGGTGAGTCGTGAGTTGTACTACCACTAGGACAGCTATGATGTCACTAGACAAGAGGAATTTTGATTTGTGCTGTAGTCTTATGTCAGCACCTTTGTATGTTTGATCCATTGCTGACTGAAATGGGTGGCCCACTCTACTGTTACACCATTTTACAGATAGAGAAATAAAGACTGGAGTTATAATGCCACACAAATGAAGAAGATGGTTGAGCTGAGAGTTGAACTCAGCCATTTTTCTCGTGATTAGAGCATCACCTGTTTTTTTTTAAATGCATTTGTTATTTAATTTTCAGTTTTGCGAAAATTACATTCACAGAAGTTTAATAAATTCATTACTACAGTAAAGGTCACAAAAGACTCTTGCTGTGGTTTCTTTTATTTCCTATTCCCAAAGGACAACCACTTTAATTTAGTTCCTTTGGAGTTCATCTTCCTAATTCTAAGGTATAGATTTATAATGTTACCTTTTGTCTAATTTTTTTTTTCTTTTTTTTGAGTCAGGGTCTCTGTGCAGTTCAGGTTGGCCTTGAACTCAATGTGATCCTCTTACCACAGCCTCCCAAGTGCTGGGATTACAGGAGTACACCACCACTTTTGGCTTGATTGCTGGTTTCTTACTAATGAATGTGAGGATTTAGTTTCTTTTGCTTGCTTTCATCACTTGATACATTCATATGTATTTCCATTGCCCAACTTCTTTAATCATATTGAAATTTTGGTCAAGTCAGCATTCAGTTTGTACATTTATCTCTGTGAGTACTGTTATTTTTAAATTATTTTTCTACATTATGGCAGGCCTCAAATTTTAGTTGTTATATTATCTCAGGGTATTGAATTACATTAGGTCACCTGTCAATTTCATGCTGTAGAAAAATCTGCACCACATATTTAGTCACTGAGCTATCTTAAGTGTTAAATTGTGCCATCACAGAATCAGGTTGGGGAGGGACACAGAATTTTCTAAATAACTGAGAAAACTTACCTATAATTACTTAGGATATGGAGATTTCTGTAAAGTAACTGGACATTTATATTTGTTTCATTCACCCTCACTTTTCAGTGTTGGGGATCTGACCCAAGGCCTTGTGTCTAGTAGGCAAGCACCTTACCACTGTTACAGTCCTAGTTTGTTTTGCTGCAATTCATTCATCTTCAAAAATGCTACCTGTTTGGTAACTGTGAATAGTTCTTTTTGGAGGGATGTTGGGACTGCAAAGAGCTACAGTTTTGTTCTCTTAGTTTGTCATTTGTAGAGGGAGATTCCCAGGAAGTTATCTGTTTAATAGTGTTCATTTGCTCTTTTTCTACATGTTCAGACAGATGTAGACTAAAATACAAATTGTTCTTAAAGTAGATCCTCCTCGATATTTTTTTCTCATTTTTTTTTGAGTACTTGTGATAGAGAACAGTGCTTTCTAAATATATACATACTTGATTGGTGATTTTTAAGTACTGCATCACACTGATGAATGTAGAATACCAGTGAAAACTGTCTCTGTATAATATAGCACAAAGTAAACAATATCAGAATATTGAGACAATCTTACAAACTGTTAAAGATACTTGGGGTCTCCCTTTCAAACTGAAAGTTCTCCAGGATAAAACCTGTTTACTAAAGTATGCAGAAATCCTATAGTCAACTCGTTTTTATAGTTTAGTAACAAACTTTAAAACCTTAGCCTTACACATATTTCTGTGTGTTTTTTTTTAATACCAGGAATCAAACTCAAGACCTTGCGCTTGCCAGGCAGTCGCTCATGCTGCTGAGCTATATCCCCAGCCCCAACATATATCTGTTGTAGTCTTTAATTAAAACTGAATAACTGTTTCTGTTTTGCTACATTAGTTGGTTTCTAGGTTGATACAGAAAGGGAAGTTGACCCCCTTATTATTAATACACAGAAGACTGTACCCCAGAAAAGAATTCCGGGTCAAGTTTCTATGTACATTATGTTGTACAGCTAAAAGTGATTCATGAGATAGTTTATTATTAGTATTTTTGAATGAAGCATCTACATTTTTCAGTATTTTTTGACATACACATAATTTGTTTCTTGAATTTTGTGAGGGTTTGATTTTTGCAATTCTAATTTTCATAGTATTTTTTAGGTGTTAGTGTAATCCTCAGCAAAAGGAATCATGTATTCCAGTGACTCCCAAATGTTAGCAGTTTTCTCCCATCATTTATTTGGCAATGCCTAGAGACAATTTCAGTTGTTACCACTTAGGAATAGGGGGTGCTACTAGTGTAAAGTGATAGTGGTCAGGGTATCTTGAATTGCCCAAGACAGTTCACAGCACATAACTCTGGTCCAAAATGTCAGTTTTCCTGAGTTTGAGAAAAACACTTTACACTTGATCTTAGCCAAAAGGCTAAGAAGTGATGAGAAAGACATTTTATTGTATATGTTAAGCTCCTTCTAGTTTTCCTGACATCCTATTACCTTTGTGCTTTTTCTGTTATCTTTTGTAAGTACAGGTTGAAGGTCTCAACTTTTCTTCTGAAGCCTTTCATAATGAATGGCTCCAAACCTTCACTGATTTTTCTCTGTGTTCCGTTGGACCATCACTGAAATCTGCAATGAACAGTTCATGATGTCTTATTTTCTGTGTACTCCTTATGTCTTGTTTTCTATTAATCAACAACCTGCGCATGTCACATTTCTTCAGGCACATGTTTTCATTCATTCATTCATTCATTCATTCATTCATTCATTCTTTGGAGACTGTCTTGCTATGTTCTACATCTCTTGAGTTTGGGTGATCCTACTGAGTAACTGGCGTTTAAGGTATATACCCCCATTCCTGGCTCTTCAGGGCATTTTAACTGTTGATGACCTTGATGTTACAGTATGAGTTGAGAGGGTAAAATACAAAGGGGGGCTTTACCTACACTGGCAAATTCTGGAGTAAAGAAATGAACCAATTCTTGTTGATGGGAAGTTGAAATTATAAGCATATGGAATATGAAGGAAATGGTAGCAGTGGTGAAAGTGGCAAGAAATGTGACTCCCTAGAAATAGGGAAGAAAGATCTACTTCAGCTAAAAGAAAAGAAATACTTCTGAATTAGCTTTCTTCAGCCTAAGCATGCTGTTAGAGGAAGTGAATGTTTGGTTCTGCTGCTTATCTGGAAGGAAAGAGTCTGAGTTGATATATTATAAATTTTAGAGACTTTCAGTAGTGACTCAAAAAGCTTATTAAGAGGTAAACATAAGTCAGGTTAACTGGAGCACACTATTCCTTAAAGGTTCTTGTTTTAATGATAAGGAGTGGTGGGTGAGTACCTGGATAGTAACTTGAGTCTTCTAATGTGTTAGAATCCTTATTATGTGTATGTAACTTGCCAAGAAAGAAATCCAAGTTTATCCTGAGGTATCTGAAAGTTCGGGTTACCTTCTGAAGCTTGCTTTTCCATTTGATTGACTCCTTTTATGTGTATAGCCATCATTACATATTTAGTGCTGTAACTAAAAAAATGCACTTCAGTGGCAAAATCTTTCAGAATTTGTGTCAGGATTTTGTTGAAGCAGGTACTTTGCCAACATCAGATACAAATTTCTAAGGATATATATCATTTGAAAGATAATTTCAAAATACAGGAAATACAAAACAAATAACTTTGAGGAGGTGACAGTAGAGCAATATCCTTAACTGGAGACAATTAATTGTTGCCTCCTGAAGAACATTTGATATTTATGATTGCTACAACTTGGGATGGGTGTGTGCGCTCCTATTCTCTAGAGGACAGAGTCTAAAGCATGCTGTTCTACAGCTGTCCGCCAGTGACAGAGAATTACCCATCTGAAAATGTCAATATTGAATCACCAAAGTTGAGATACCCTGGGATAGGTAATTGCAGAGGACCTCTACACATAGACACACACACACACACACACACACACACGCACACGCGCACACACACACACACACACACACAGTTTAGAGGACTGGGGATGTAGCTCAGTATTAGTACAGTGTATGCTTAGCATGCAGAAAGCCCAGGAGTGACTGATAAACAGAGCCAGAAGCACTCAATTTCACCATGAAGGAACTGCAAATTAAAATCCACAGTTTTGGAAGATTAAAAAAAGTTGTTTCTATACTTTTTGTGGTTTTGGAGACAGGGTCTTGCTATGTAGTCAGGCTGGCTTTGAACTCACTATGTAGCCTAAGCCAGGCTTGAACTCATTGGGATCCTTCCTCAGTCTCCTGAGGGCTGGGACTACAGGTGTGCGCCACCACACCCTGCTTCTACACATTATTGTTGGCACCATAACATAAGTGGTATGGTGTCTCTGGGGGGTTTTGAAGGTGTAAACTAAAACCTTCATGTATGTATACTGTCTCTCTCTCTCTCTCTGTCTGTCTGTCTCTCCCTCCATACTTTTGACTAATTCCACTTACGGAAATCCCATCAAGTAGATGTGTACATATTTAGTTCATTAAATTGTTCACTACAAGCTTATTTTCAGGCTGGCCTTGAACTCACTGTGTAAGTCAGGCTAGTATTGAACTCGTGGCAGTTCTCATACTTCAGCCTTCCAGCTGGATTACAGACGTGCCTCACTGCCCAGCTTTTTAAAACCATTGGTTGTTGAATAAATTACAGCATCAAGCGTAAAGCAATTAAATTTTGTTTTAAGAACTAAGCCGGGCGTGGTAGCGCACGCCTTTAATCCCAGCACTTGGGAGGCTGAGGTAGGCGGAGCGTTGTGGGTTTGAGGCCGACTTGGGCTACAACGGGAGCACAAGGCCGGCCTGGGCTACATAGTGCGACCCTGCCTCAAAAAAACCAGGGCCGGGAGTTTGGCTCAGTGCCTTAAGCGCCTGCCCTGGCAGGCGCGAGGTTATGAGTTCAATCCCTGGTGCTGCAAAAAACAAAAAAAAAAAAAAAAAAAAAAAAAAAAAAAAAAAAAAAAAAAAAAAAAACAGAACTATTTGTCCTATGAAGATACTCAGGAGACAAGGGAATAGTAAACTATAATGTCAAATTTAAATAAATGAGTGTAATACAGATCTGCAAAAAATATACTAAAATGTACCTTAGTGATAACTGAGTGGACAGGGTATGGATAATTTTTATTTTTCTGTTGCATATTTTCTAATTATTTTGCAATGTCCATACTGTTAATATAATCAGAAGAGGCAAAAAGGACATTCTCTTCTATTTTTAAATATTAGAGTAGTTCCAGTATTTCCTAAACTAGTCTGTTGTTTATTTACCATATACCAATTTTCATGTATAGTCAGCCCTCAGTGTCTACTATGAGTTCCACATCAGCACATTTAACCAATTGTGGATGCATAAAATTTGGTGAAAAATTGTGTCTAATAGCAGTTTACATGGCATCTGTATTGTATCAGGTATAATAAGTCATCTAGAGATAAATGTAGTGTATGGGAAGATGTTTGTAGGTTCTATGCAAATATGCTATTTTCTATAAGGAACTTAAGCATCGGTGAATTTTGATATCTGAAGGATGAAGTGACTTGTGAGTGACTGGTTCTGTTCTATCTAGGCAGTTTTCTTTTCCACTGTTGTTTCTATGTTCAACACAAAAGAATCCTCTGTAATACATACTTTAAAATTGGTTCAAAATGTTGTCTAGATTTTGGGCCTTTCTCAGTATATTCTTCTTTTTGCCAATCTTTCATTCAATTCAGTATTCAAAATGCATATGTATGTTTCTCTCAATCATATAATTGACTAATTTTTCCAATCCTGTGTCTCTTGATTGATATACCTGGCTTTTGAAGAGTATGCATTTTATAAACTTTCACGAGTGGTCAGCCTTACTAGATGAGGTTTATTTGAAGCTGGGCGTGCTGGTGGTGTATGCCTGTAATCCCAGTACTCAGGAGGCTGAGGCAGGAGGATTGTTGGGAGTTCAAGACCAGCCTGAGCTACCAAGTGAGCTCAAGACCAGCCTGAACTGCATAGTGAGACTATGTCTCAGAAAAGAAAAGAAAAGAAAAGAAAAAAAAAAACGATTTGATATTTACAGATGTTAAGAGTATTTGCTGTCCCTTAGAGTAGCTACTGGTAGTAGGATTTTGCCATGCTGCTGTCTTGTGTTAACTTCCCCATAAGTTCATGTAGAATGTAATAAGTCTGACTAGTGAGTTTTCTGGTTTATTTTATGCTTGTGGTGTTGGAGATTTAACTTTTAGCCTCCAGCATACTGGGCAAGCTCTGCTACCATTGAGCTGCACTTCCAGTTTGAAAATAATCCTAGAATTTGAACTGTGGAAGGCAGCAATTAAGGTGTCAGACATTAACCACTGAAGTCTTCTGTAACTAACTGGGAAAAGAAGTTTTTCTGTCCTTGGGCCTCTGAAAAAATACCTAGAGTGGTGAGGGAAGCATATTTTAGTATGAACTTGTAAATTCCGATGGAGAATAAAAGAAGTCGTGGTGGAGTTTAACATCCTGTTACTTAGTGCCATGAGTTGTTTAGCTTCCCTAAAGGAGAAACTGTGAAAAGAGAAGGGAAAAGAAGCCAAGGGAGAGGACTTGAAAAATTAATGTGTAATGAATTAGAGTGAATTCTTGAGGTAGTTTAAACGAAGTACATTTAAAGTTATGAATATGTGTTTTATTTTGAGCACAATATTTTTTGTGGAGAAATTGTTTCTGAAGTTGAAAATGTTTGTTTCATGCACATCTGTGTAGAATAACATTATTGTGAAAACAAAGGTTTTTGCTGTCCTTTTCTTCCTCTGAGTAACATTCCTAAAACGTTTTTGTTGCCGTGTTTTTAGATGATTTGTATGTGACCTGTTTTAGTTTCTGAATTATGTAATTTTCAGGAAGCATCTTCTGTTTTTGTTTTCCTCAGTATCTAGTAAAAAGCTGTATCTTTCACATAGAGGACTGTTTATATATGGGGCACAGTATCACATGAATTGCATCAGTTGGATCTAATTTAGCATACCTACTGATATATTTGAAAGTTAAAATGCACTGTGTACATAATGTCAGTTTCTTAGGAATTAATTTCTGCCTTATGAGTTAGTGTCTTCTAAGCTCATAATTTGCCTCCACGTCTCACTATTCCCATTATTGTGCTCTTTTTTGGGTTGTCATGCCAAATGGTTAATGGGGGAAAAATGGGTTTTTAAAAATTCCTTTTCTGTCTGGAAATCTGGACCCATAAAATATTAAGAATTAGTGCATTTTTATTAAATTTAAACTAATTTTCTTAATTTAAGAAATGAAGGCCAAGGATATAGCTCAGTTGGGACAGCACCTGCCTGGCCAGCATAAGGTCGTGCGTTTGAGTCTCAGAACCAAAAAACAAAACAAAACAAAAATTAAAAGAAAGAAAAAATATTAAGATTTATTACAGTTTAACCTTCCCTGTTGTGTTTAAATATTAGTTACATGCATGTCGGGAGTCTTATAAAATTTAAAGATGAATTTTAGGAACCATTTACCAACTGTTAATTAAAAACTGTTGTTAGGTATTTCCGAATTATAATGTGCTGATTTTGCTTCTTAAACCTCCCACTCCCTTTCTCCCAAAAAACCAAGGAAAGGAAAGGGAAGGAAACAAAACAAAACAAAACACTAATCATTGGAGATATTTTTTCCTTTGTGGTTCTGGGGATCAAACCCAGGACTTTGCTCACACTAGGCAAGACTACTATCGAGGTACATTCACAGCCCTGCCGATGGCTTTTTTGATTATTTTTAGCAATTTTTTCATGATGGTGTATTTACTACCTTAATAGAATGAAACTGTTGGGTCATGTGTTGACTCAGTTTTTATCCTTTTGAAGAACTACCCAGCTGTTTTCCACTAGCAGTGTATGAGATTTCCAATTTCTCCGCATTCTAAGGCTTTGTGTTTAAGCTTAGTGTTTATCTTTTTTTTCTTGTGAAGTTTGGGAGTGGGGAGTGGTGATTGAACTCAGGACCATTGGGCTATATTGCCCGTCCATTTTATTATGAGATAGGATCTCACTAAGTTCTACAAGTTGGGTTTAAAATTGCGACCCTCCTGCCTCAGCCTCCCACAGTGCTGGGATTACTGGGTTGTGACATAACTCCTGGCTTGTGTTCATCTTTTTTATTACAGTGGAGTTGAAATTGGTATCTCATTGTGGTGTTGATTTGCTTTTTATCCTAATGGATAATTGTGGAGAGCATCTTTTCATGTTATTGGTCATTTGTCTATCCTTTTTGGAGAGATACATATTCAGATCTTTTGCATATTTTTCAGAACTTCCTTTGTGGCTAAAATATATAACCCATAAACATTGCCACTTTAATCATTTTTAAGCATAAAAGTCACTGGCATTAAGTACATTCATTGTGTTGTACTACCATCACCACTATCATTTCCATGTTTTAATCTACCCAAAGTAAACTGTTCACATTAAACAGTAATTCCTCACACTGTTCCCCTTAGACTTTGATAGTTACTATTGTTTTCTCTCAAGATTTCACTATTGGTGTCTCATATAAGTGCAATCATACAGTAATTGTTTTTTGTGTATTTGTCTAATTTCACCTTCACATAGTGCCTTCAGAATTAATTCATGTTGTAGAATGTCACGATTTTCTTTTAAAGGCTGATTAGGGCTAGAGATGTAACTCAGTGGTAGAGCACTTGCCTAGCATGTGCGAAGCCCCAAGTTTGATCCTAGCACCACAAGAAGTAAATAAATGAATAAATAAAAGTTGAATAGTATGCTATTGTTACATATCATATTTGGTTTGTTTATTCATCTGTTGTTGAACTTTGGGTTGTTTTCACCTTTTGACTATAGTGGATATTGCTTCTGTAACATTAGTGGTGTGGGTCTGAGTACTTTCATTTCCTCAGATCTCAGAAATGGAAATGCTGTTGTTCTTTGCTTTTCTGGGTTTTCCCTCCCTTTGAGGAACCATATTGTTTTCTACCTTACTTGCACTGTTCCCACCAGCAATGAGTGTATAAGGGTTCTAGTTTCTCTGCATCCTTGCCAGCCAATTCTTGATGATTTTTGAGGCTTGGGAGTAGGTAATAGCCAACCTAATGGGTGCAAAGTGATTGTTTCCCTTAGTTATGTTGAGCTTCTTTTCAGGTACTTTTTGGCCATTCCTGTACAGTATCTTTTTTGTGGAAATGTCTATTCAAGTACTTTTGCCCATTGTTAAATAGGAGTTGAGTTGTAGGAATTCTTGTTCTTTTTGAGTTAGTTGTAGGAGTTCTTTATGTATTCTGTGTATTAGCCCCTTATCAGATACAGAATTTGTAAATATTTTTTCTCATTTTGTGGGTTGGCTTTTCACTGTTTATGGTGTCCCTTGATGCATAAAAGTTTTGTTTTGATAAAAATTTGTCTATTCAGTTTATTGCTCATGATTTTGGTGTTACAGTATCTGCTGTTAACACTAATTACTTGCGGAATATCTTGGGACTGTGCTGGGAACCATCCAAGCTCATAGTTCACTGGCTTGGAAGTTTAAAAATTTATCATTTGCAATAGTACTTTGTAGTTGTTTCTCTTGAATTGACAGGCGCATTTTGGTGATTTTTGAGACTGTATCTAATGTTCTTTTGATATAAATGTGAATAAGGATTGTGTGGTAATCCTTCCAGCTAAGAATGGTGTTTTGTGAAAAACGGCTGGTAGTTCAGCTGGCAACATGTTCAAGGGTTGTCCCTTGAGAACAGCATACAGCAGAAATTGTTATGCACCTAGATTTGTGCTTTATGTTCAAGAATTGTAAAGCTACATGGTATATATATGTATATATTTTTTTGCTTACAGGATTCAGTGGTCCCAATTTAAAGGCTATTTTATATTCAAACTGGAGAAAGTGATGGATGATTTCAGAACTTCAGCTCCCGAACCAAGAGGTCCTCCAAATCCTAATGTAGAATATATTCCCTTTGATGAAATGAAGGAAAGAATACTGAAAATTGTCACTGGATTTAATGGGTATGCATTTATTCTATTTTAAAGATTTTTCTTCCTGGTAAGCTCTAAGCCTTTAGTATTTCCTGCTCATTAACTTACAGATATTTAAGATATTTACAGTCTTTAAAAAAATCACGAACCGTCTTTTTATGTATGAGTGAAACTTATATTAAGTGGGTATGGCAATAGAAATATTCATTTATTGGGAAATCTTTTAATGTTCTTTCTTTATCACTGTATATTTGGTATAATAGGCTTTATATATGGTATAGGACTTGTGTATCGTTGTCCTAAGTCATATTTTAAAATGAAAGATAGTATTTTATGAAAATATTCTTAGTTTTAGAAATTTTGAGTCTTTTCTTTCCCATCAAGTAATCATTCTAAGTTTATAAAACGTTGAAAAAAAAAGGACTTTCTGCACTAAAGTAAAAGTGATGTTTCAAAAAAACGTGGTTTGTTATTTTAAATTCTTTATAGAAATTCATATTTTTGTATTTTGAAGTTGAATTGTTTAGTGGTTTGTTGGGCATTAGTAATTTGGGGAGTGTGGAATGACAATGCTTAAGTATAGTTGTATTTATATTAACCATAAATTTATTTGTAGAGGTAGGTTTTTACTTGCATGGATTTCAGTTGTGCATATTTTTAGGTAACGTGATTTTCCCCCCCCTGGTGTTTGTTCATTGGATTTGAAGCAGAATAGTGTCTTTGTTAATGTCATACTCCTCTTATTTTCTTATTTAAGACTTTTGCTTAAAATAATCAGACGCTTACGCTTTGGCTTTGTGTGTCTTTCTGAAACATGTTTTTGTGTGTGGGAGTGGTAACTTTGTCTTTGAAATTTATCTGCTGTAGTTTTCACTGTGACTTTTAAGACATGAAGGAGACTGACTTTTGATGTTAAAACTTTAATCATATGCATATATTTCCTTATCAGTTTGGTTAAAGCATTTTTTAAAAACGTACCCAGAAGAAGCCACGTTATGTATTAGAAGTATGTTGCAGAAGAAAGACTGAACTGTGAATGTGTTCAAGATGAGAATACTTCTCTTGGGAGATATTTAAAGTACATACACACCATTTATTAACTTTTAAAAATTACTTTAGACTAGATACAGGCATGTAGGTTGCTGGATAATTGTGAGTATTTGTAATTTCTCAGTCCATAAAGTAGGTAATTCATCTGCTTGAGAAAATGATTTGAACAGTTACTAAACACCTGAGCGTATATAAACATAATTTCTTTCAAGATGTTTTTCATCTTTAATTCATAAGTATTTTGAAATTTTTAATTCTTTTTTTAGAGTAATAGTTTCTGAATCGTTTGTACTAATTGGGCAAAATTTAAGTCTTAATCAGTGATGCATTAAGAATTTTCACTTTATAATTGTGTTTTTTGTATATGTTAATATGTTGAAACATCTGCTGTCTTTCCAATTTTATGTTTTATAAACTAAGGAGCATATTCTTTTTCAGTTTGAAGGTATCCTTTCAAGTACATCTCTCCCCCATTTATAATAGATTATTTTTTAAATCATGAAAGTGATAAGTGTTTATACTTTAGAAATATTCTCATTTTACAGAAGCATGCAAAATAATGTAGTGGAGTCATGTTGTATGCCAGTTGTATTTTCCCGTTAGAGGAGTTTTTACATCTTTATGATAGAGCATTTAAAGGTATGTCTTCTGTGTATTTATTTGCAGTGCCTGCATTGTCCTGTATATAGACAGGTTACAGTTTGTATGTCTCTGTCTTTATTGATAGTGGGCCTTTATTGGTTGGCTGTTACCAGCACTGCTTACGGAGAACATTCTTGTACATATCTTCTTTTGAATGTCATATCAAATATATGTATAATTGTTGCTTTTTATTATTCACATTACTGTCACTGCTGGGTGGGAAGAGTATATGCATAGGGCCTGGGATTTAGCTCAGTGTCATAAGCGCCTGCCTGGCAAGCATGAGGCTGTGAGTTCAATCCCTGGTACCAAAAAAAAAAAAAAATGTATATGCAACAATTACACAATTTTAACTTACCTATTCCATAAAATGTATCGCACAACACGTTTTCATGGTTCCACATGTATTAAGTGTAGATATTGTAATACATTATATTTGTGTGATTTTAGATTTGTTTCTTTGATTTGAAGTAAAAAAGTTTATTTGTCAGTATCCCTTTTATGAATTGCTTTTTCATAGTCTTTTTTGGGTTTTACTACCTTGCTGATTTTCTTGTTAAATTTGTTTTATTGGTTTCTTTTTGCTTTTAACTTGTAAAGGCTATTTGTTAAGTGCTTCATAGTATTTTGTGCCCCCAAACCTCTCCATTTTCTGAAATTATTTTATATATTGTCAGAACATAATGTTTTCCTCTTTGAGTTAAAATATTATATGTTCACTTGTTTGCTTGATTTCCTGAACTGTAAACTTCTAGAGAACAGGGGTAACTTGTCATTTCCAAACAAGGTCCAGAAGAGTACCTGAACATAGTAGGTTCTCCAGCAAATGTAGAAAAAGATGAATGGAAGGAAGAAAGGAAAACGGAAAAGTATGTTTTTGTCTGTATTTTGTTTACCGGATACGGAAAAACTGCACAACTGAATTCTTCATTTGGGTCTTGTTTTGTCTTTTAAAAATACTTTTGAACTCTTAAAATTCATAGAAGATGATAGAATATAGATAGATACTCTTTGGTATGAAAATTAGTTTTTTAGGTGAAAAACATCAAAAATTAATGAAACTAAAATTTTTAATAAAATAGTCAATTAAAGGATATTTATTGCCATTTTATGTCCTCTACTTGGGATTATAATGAAGGGATCATATTGAGTGTACTCACACCAAACCCATTTATGAAAATCCTTTTCCCAAAATAGATGACAAGAATATAACTTAGAAACTGCTGGTAGCTAATTATTTTTTCCTGTAGTACAGTCGGATGTTGAAGTGTCTAGGGAATGTAAGTTACATTCCTAAGCAGTTAAAAAGAAACCATTTTATGCCTTCTAAATTATTTAAATCGTAAGAATAATGAATGCAGATATTAGTTAACAGGCTGAATGCTGCTCCTCACTTGCCAATGCTGTTTACTTGTAAGATTTTTCTTAAATAGTTTCACTGTTCAGTATTAAGACTAAATATATAGTATTGTTCTGTATTTGTGAGGTCAGGAAAAAGTGCACACATGCATCTCATTTGTAAGAGAGATATAGTCTGCAGTCCAAAACGTAAGTTTTTTTTTCTCTGAAGTTACCACAATTATTTGATTCGTTTCTTTGTTCTGAAAAGTTATCACATGATTGTTCTAGGTATGTGTGCACACTTTTTTTTTTTTTTTTAGGTTTCTTGCCTTTATTTTATATTGTTTGTTTTAGTTAGCTCTAGATTTTTCAGTGACTCCAGGACAGGTTCTTAGCCTTTTGTTCTCTGACTCCCTTGACCAGTTTTTTTGTTTACTAAATTGCCTGCTCATTTGATTGGGAAAAATAGATTTTGTGGATTGAGTTAATATTTGTTAATTATATTGAATGTATAGCATTAAATTGTGCTTGGTTTTTTTCTTTTAGATCATATAATTATTTGAGAATTGGCATTGTTTTTGTACCCATCTTTTAACTTTTTTCTGCATTTTTCTTTTCCAGTAAAATTATAATTTGATGTGTTACTCTTAAATTTTTTTGTATAATGCTAGGAATTGCACCCTGTGTTTCATGAGTGCTAAGCAAGTGCTGCATCACTGTGAGCCTGTCTTGGAGCCTGTCCAGTAAAATTCTTAAAATTGAAAAGTAGAAACACATGTAACAGAAAGCTAACTTTTTATTTGATATAAGTGAAATAAGAGTAGAAGAGTAGTATAAACACACTGAGTGAAGATTAGTATGCTTTTTTTTTTAAAGGCAGCGTCTTGCTGTGTAGTTCATTGAATTTACTTTGTAGCCCAGGTTGACCTTGAACTCAAGGCAGTCCTCCTGCCTCAGCCTCTGAGTGCTGGGATTACAGGCATGCACCACCATGCCCGACTGCGTAAAATCTTTGACAAGTAATGTTGGGGTGGAGACTCATACAAATATGAACTTATGTCATTGGGGTTCCTTGATGTTACTGAAAGAGTCGCATTTCTTTTAATTTTTAAAATATTTTTATTTCTGAGTAACATTTCTAAGTTCAAATTTCAGGCATTTGATTTGAGGTATAAAATATACATAGGTGTGAATATTTGTATGTGTGTCTATTATATAAATGGTAAAGCTTTAAGTGCAGATAGAGGGTATTATTTCAAGTAAAGATACAGTATTCCGGTGCTGTTTCTGGCTTTCTTAAGATTTAAGAGTAGACAGTCCACATGAGGCACTGTGGTGCAGTTGGTAAAGGGCCTTATGGTCTAGAGCTGAGCTACAGTGAGTTCAAGTCCCATTTATACTATTTAGTACTTATGTGACTGTTGGCCAGGCATGGAGACTCATGCTTATAATCCCAGCACTTTGCAGGCCGAGGTAAAAGGGTTGAATGAGTTGTCGGCTGGGCTAAAATGTATGTGGTGAAACCATGTTTAAAAAAAAAAAAGAGAAAATAAAATAGACAAGACTAGAATCTGTTAAACTTCTGATAATTGGGAGATACTTAAGTTAGTTTCCATTTAAATAGTTTACTTCGGGCTGGGCGTGGTGGCGCACGCCTTTAATCCCAGCACTCGGGAGGCTGAGGTAGGCGGAGCGTTGTGAGTTCGAGGCCGGCCTGGGCTACAACGCGAGCGCAAGGCCGGCCTGAGCTGCATAGTGCGACCCTGCCTCAAAAAACCAGGGCCGGGAGTTTGGCTCAGCAGCTTAAGTGCCTGTCTGGCAGGTGCGCGGCTATGA